>DWCF01000209.1:0-56980 GCA_018230265.1 Delias oraia | reverse complement strand
CTTGGGCCTGTCGCGGTTATACACCAATCTCTCGGCGAGCCTGCGGCTCGCCCCAAAAGTCCGCGTGAAGCTGTAGAGGCCTTATGCCGACAGCGGTTAGTCATTTCAAAAAAAAACCGACATTGCCCGCCGTATTAGTAAGTTGAAGTGGCAATGGTCTGGCCACATCGCTAGACGAACCGACAACCGATGGGGAAGAAAGGATCTCGAGTGGCGACCGCGTACCGGAAAACTCAGAGTGGGACGTCCCGCCACGCGATGGAAAGACGATCTCACGAACTTCGCGGGCAGCCGCTGGACCCAGATCGCTCAAGATCGTAAAAGGTGGGCGTCTTTGGGGGAGGCCTATGTCCAGCAGTGGACTTGAATAGGCTGATGATGGTGATGATGAATAATAGAAAATAATTAATTAATTATATCTTGTGTTGCAGAGATCTTTACCATCATACCTGCGATCATCAACGGAAACTGTTACGATGTCTCATGAATTGTCCAGAAATTTGAGAGACAGGTAAGTAATTTCTATCACTTTCCCTGCACATTTACACTGAAGTTTTTGTTACTACAAACTCTTGTTATGAACATACTATATATATTTTTGTATGATATAGCAGACAACAGAGCAATCCTGTCCCCTCTATGTTAAGGATCACCGCCGCCCATGAACAACCGCGCCACATTCCGCGCATTGGTTGTGTTGCCGGCTATTTACGCCGCTTAAGAGGCACTTTTAAGGGCCTCCGATAATCGCATTCACTCTGCGAAACATAGTACAAGTACCGTTTCACGTTTAGTATTTAGTGAGCCCGTGGTATCGCTTCAGCTTGGCATGGCATGGCTATTTTAATAATATTCATATTAATCCAACATTCATATTTCAGCGTAAGTCCAATCATGTGTCCTCCACAATTGCCGCCTAAAGTGCCTCCGAGTGCTCCTCCCAGACCACCCACTTTCCATACATCATCCCAATTCGATGGTAAGAAATTATTAAATTAAATGATATAAAAAATATTGCCTAAGTTTGTCTCGCGTTTGGATCTGAATATTTGGTATTTAAAGCACATCTCTCAACTATTATTACTTTAAAATTAAATGATCAGTAGAACAGTTGGTATGTATATTTTGTGACTTCCATTTAATTTGAGAAGATAATAAATTCTTTCTTTATTGCATTTATTAATACTACAAGCTATAAACAACATTTGAAGAGGTAGAATATTTCAAAAGTTAATAAGACCCTTTTATATTTCAGATATGCAAGACGGAAGCAAACCGGAGAAGCCGCATAGCGTTTACCAAGAAAAACCTAAATTGCCCGCTACATCTAATCTTGCTAGAAACGACTCATTTAGTTCCCTAAGTTTGGATTCTTTCGGATCCACTGACAGGGAAATCTTTGAAGAAACAGTGAAAGCTGGACTTTCAAGCGTCAATCCCAGAGCTCAATATACTCTCGACAGCCAGAGGGGAAAGGCACATTCTGTGGAACGGCCATCAGAAATAAACAGACATTCAAGGCATAATAAATCATTAGACAGAAACGAAAAGATCACGCAACAGAAGTTAAAAGTAAAGGACGCAGAATTTGAACGTAACCTGGCCTCTGGAGTGTACAATATCAAACAATCAAGCAAGGTGAAGAAATTGGAACAAGAAATGGCCATAAACAGATCGCCATACTTTGGCGAGAGCTCAGGCTTATCGAGGCAAAGGCTCTCTAGGTTTTACGACGACGGTCCGCTCAGCTTGCCAGCCAGAATCGAAGATAGGCACGATAGAAGCAACTCTTTAAGCTCCCTCAGTAATGACTCCTTTGGCTCCACCGATAAAGAAGTTTTCGAAAGATGCGTCCGCATGGGCATGGCGAAACCCACGAAGAAACGTGACGAGAAACGCGTCCGCAGCGATGACCGTCTAGAGGTGCGTGAATCGAGACGACGTAAGAAGGAAAAAACACAAGGCGCTTTAGACAAAATGGTCGGCGAAGAGTATTCAAAGGACCGCGCGATTCTAGAGGAAGTGATAGCTCGCGGGGCGGGTGAGCTGAGAAGCCAAGCTGAAAGCCCAACGGATACAAAGCAGCCAAAAAACGTTCCGGCGCCGTCTGCGTTTCTCGCGGTCGTAGACGCGCGCGCAAATCCCGCGCGAGAAACTGGCTCTGACCAAAGTGACTTCGACATCCAATCACATTCTATAATTTTCATTCGACCCAACGAACAGCCGACTATCGATTCAGCTAACACTACAATCGAATCGGCTGAGGGGGACTTCGACCGCTCCAACGAGTGCCTCGCTCCTCAATCCGCTAACACTACCATCGAATCGGAGAAAGATGAACTAAATCGATCGAACGAATCCTACGCTGACGTATTGGAAACCTCATGGAGCGACGGGTCGCATAGAGAGTATGATACCAGCACATTAACCCGTAAAAACAGACACAGGTTTGAATGGACAGATATAAAATGTGACAGTGATGACAAACATGAAGAAGTTTCTAAACACGATACTTGGAATGACAATACCTGTCCTGATGATGTCACTTTTCCAACTATAAGTGGTTCAGTACATTTGGTCTCCTCCATGAAAAGCGAAATGGGAGACACGGCTGCAGCTCTACCTGATTTACTAGAGAAAAGTGACGCACATCATATATTTTCGCGACCAGATTTAATGGATAAACTTGATAGTGGCGCTGATAGTGATGACGCGAGAAGTGATAAAGTACTCTTAGAAGACATTCCAGAGCCTAGCTTCACATCTCTTATTGACGACGGTGAACCAAAGTTTGACTCTTTGATGGCGTCGGCAATTGAAAGAGAAGCGACACGATTGGCGGCTCAATTAAAAATGTCTCTGGAAAATAGTGCTACCTCTTTAACATCTATTGATTTAGACAATGTGCATCCACCTTCAAACTTGGGTAGTCTACTCTCATTAAGTGCATCCGGTCAGTGGGAAGACTCTTCAGTTCAGGCCTCCAAAAGAAGTCAAAAAACAAGGAAGAAGTCTTTACCTGTTACGTCCATGGTTAAAAGAGCGTTGAGTAATTCCCACCATTTAGGTAGTTCCGAACATCTTGATAACATCAAACCGCCATCAGAAATGGAAAACATTGATATGGAAGGAAGCATGGTATCGGTGTCCAGTATCGTATCAGAAGTCGCCGATCCGAAAGAGAAACCAATTGTATTCGACTTCAAACAACCGGTTCAAGATTTTCCACTCTGCCCAGCATTCACTAATGTCTTCCACGACTTGGACAAAGTCAATCCACCCTCTCTGTTCGATGAGATGGTGGAATCTACTCTCGAATTGGAGCAGACGACAGCGCAACAAGTTTTTGAAGACTGCGAATCTACTTTAAACGTAGTTACCGATATACCGTCTGGCTCCGAGAATTGCACACCTCTCCCGTCAGATATTAGCAGTGTTGAATCGACTCCGAAGAGACAGCGAGATCCCTCTTACCTGACACCAAAGGAGAAAAGAAAACTATCCAATCATAGATATCAAACTTATACGATAAAAAATTCGGTCCCACGAAGTGATGCCACGTTAGAAATTGAGGAACCCGAGGAATTTTTAACTTGGACTAAATCTGAAAGCGATAGATCTGATGAATACGTGACCGCGGATTCTGAATCACACTCTAAGAAACGGTTGAGTGCGAAACAGCGACGTCAAGAGGATAGATCTAGGTATCAAACTCAAACTGTCGATATCCACAAAATTCTCACACACGAACCATCCGCTTCGAAAACCGTTGATCCACAAATAGAAAGCTTAAAGCAACGGTTAGCAGCAAAAAAGACCATCAAGCAGAAACGTATCGAAGACGCGGAGAGATTTCGGACCAGAACACTTAGTGAAGACATCCCTCCGTCCCCTACGTTCGTTACTAAAGATGCTAATTTCGAAAATATAGAAACAACCACAGGATATGATAGCCTGTCTTCAAATGAACCAAATCATCAGCAAATATTAGATGAGCGGCACAGTGATGATGTTTTCAGAGACGGAGATAGTGGTCATAACGAAGATGACTTCGAATTAAATTCGACCAAGTTGAAAACATATACAAAAACCTTTAGTCATTATCTCCCCGTCATAGAAAGCCCAGCATCGGTGGATATGTGCGTTGTAAATAATTTGAAAAATATCGAAATGACGGCGTCATACCAACTTGAATTAAAAAGTAAGAAAAACGAAAATCCTAGCACTAGTGATTTTGCAAGTCTTGAAGGTGACAGTAACCCTGAAGATAGAAATCATTCTGAATCAGACACGGACATTAATTTAAATATATCTAAACCTAAAATAGTTAAACCAGAACTTAGAAGGGATAAGAGTTTGGATTCAAACGATTCTGGTGATAAAGAAGAAGCGCCGAAACCTGTCAGAGGTAGGAAAAAGGCCGCATATGTTTCACCTTATCGAAGAAATCAACCGGCGCCTAAAAAAGCTGTAACTCCTCAAACAAAGCCCATCCCTAAAACAACCCCTCCAAAAGCTTCAACATCTAAAATTAATTCTAACATAAAACCCGTTAAAACACCGCCAAAAGTTTCTAGTGCCAATTCGTCTCCTAAAAAGACACTATCGAGTAAACCACTAACTAAAACTACGCAAAAAGCTATTTCTATACCTCCGGCTTGTAAACCCGCACCATTGGTGAGACAAGGAACCTTCACTAAGGAAGAGAGTTCAGTTCCGCCCAAGAACCTTCCAATCCCCGAAGCAAAAAGTACTTCTACAAAGGGGCCGACTTCTCCAATGAAACCTTTAACTAATACGTCCCCATCCAGACTGCCTCAATTCAGTCGCTCTCGACCGCAGACTTCAAAAACAAACCAACCGAAACAAACCAAAATATCAAATAGACGTAATGAAAGCGCTATGAAGAACTCTCCATCCAATCACAGTTTGCAAAGCAATGACAGTGGTAAAACGATAGTTTTAGCCCGAGGCTCTCGCCAGGGGAGCACGTCTAGCGTCAATTCCGTTTCTTCGCCGAAACAGAAAGATGTAGAAAGCAAAATAGCGAACCTGTGGAAGAAAGCAGAACAGACAAGAAAGTTGCCTGCGAAAACGGATAAGAAAGTTCTAATGGAAAACGACAAGACTGCGGTGCCCAAGTTAACAAGAAGCTCAACTTTCGAAGGTCAACCGAAACAGACCGTTTCCACGGCAACCAAGCAAAAGTCCGCTATTGGCATTCGGATATCACAAATTCCCAGCCTGAGGCCAAAGTCCACACCAGCCGCTAAACCCGTCGCAGCTATTAAGAAAGCAGGCTTTACGAAAGGTTTACTTAAAAAACCTAGTGGGCAAGCTATGTCTTGAACTTAAGAAATTCAGTTGAAATATGATTCAAAACGAAGATTATTATTGAGTGGATTCAGCAAATCTCCATTAGACTGATCAAGACGGAACTTGGATGAAATAAGCTTTAGGAGTTTATACAAGAAAGTACTTAATCATAATAATCAACTCGGAATAGTTTTATTTCTCAATCAATTTATTTCTGTTGCATCCTTCAATCATAGATATTGGACCATTTCTTAAATTTATATTTGTATATCTGTTGCATTTATTCAACTAGTAGTTTATTCTAGAATAGCTTTAAGTCTAATTCAATAATATTTTAAAGCGTAACAATATTTACAGAAGTGATAGGTCACTTCGGTCATTTGACAGAATTCATAACAATTTCACGGTGTATGAGCTTTACGTCCGTTAAAATGTTTTATAAACTTCATCGATGTAAATAATTCGCTTCAGTTATTTAAGTTACCATTTTACATATTTGTATATTTTTCATATTAATGTAAGGTCACAAGGTAACGGAGTAAATCATTGTGACATTGAATTGTCTTATTCTTTACATCTAGTCAGTTTTTGGTAGCGAGGGTCGCGATTGGCTCATGCATCTTCTAAATAAACAGTTTAATGAAATATAGTACCGGCTTTTGTGCTTCATGAATTCTGTTTGTTAAATTCTGTAAATTATTTACAACCCCTCGCTTCAGACTACAAATTTTACTATATATTTATAGTAGTTTCACAATTACCTTCCATATCCCATGGCTTAGAACTGAATTTTAGTGTTTTTAGTGAAAGCGTTAGTTATTTTCCGACGTAGATAGTTTATGTAAAGCCAGTTTAGCTAAATATTTAATTGTAAGATGCGTATTTGATGTTAATAAACTTCATCAAGCATATCATTGCATTTTCATTCAACCTAACGCCATAACATAGAATTTTTAGTTTCATAGATTGTTATAAACTTTACAATTGCTTAACTATTTATAGTAATCTTTTCATGAGTTTTTTATTCTATAGCGGACAACGGAGCCGGTAGGTCTGCTGTATGGTACGAGAACACCGCCGCCCATGAATAACCGCGCCACAGTCGCATTGTTTGTGTTGCCGGCTTTAAACACCGATTAAGCGTCACATTTAACTGCCTCGGATATCCTCACTCACTCTGCGAAACAGTACAAGTACCGTTTCACTCTGAGTATTCTGTGAGCCCGTGGAATCACTTCGGACGAGCCGGCTCAATTAGTGCTTCATCATATTCTAAAAAATAAAGATGAGACTGTCACAAAACTGAAAAATTTCATAGCATTGGCTGAAAATCAGTTCAATAGGAAGATCAAGAGTATCAG
Source organism: Delias oraia (assembly GCA_018230265.1). Lineage (NCBI taxonomy): Eukaryota > Metazoa > Arthropoda > Insecta > Lepidoptera > Pieridae > Delias > Delias oraia. Next base: position 50,303 of record DWCF01000209.1, on the reverse strand, counting down.
ATCTGATAATGGAACTGAACTTAAGTATAAAGAAAAGGAAATATTTTTGAGTCTCGGTATTAATCACATGACATCTGTTGCTTATATACTCCTCAACAGAATGGAAGAATTGAACGAGAAATGAGGAAAGTTGTGTAATCAGCAAGATCCCTCATTCATGAAAATGCATTAATTGAATCTTTGTGGGCATAAGCAGTGAATTATGCTGTAATTACTTTCTAGCAGACAGGAACCAGTTCGGCTAAAGGCAAGATACCAGCCGATTAAAATTTGGAAAAAATGTGAATTTAACAAAGAAAGTTTGGTAGTACTTGGTTGGATATGATCAAAACTGCATCAATAGTTTTGTTCAATCTAGCAATCATATTTGGGTAGAGGCTATCGAAACCTATACTCTAAAGGTGGGCCAATAATGTGTCCAGAAGTGTATTATAAATACATATAAATTATATAATAATTAAAATTAATTTTAAAACGCAGAATGGGACATCCCGCCACGCGATCAAAAGACGATCTAAAGAATGTCGCGGGCAACCGCTGGATCCAGATCGCAGCGGGTGGGCGTCTTTGGGGGAGGCCTATGTCCAGTAGTGGACTTGAATGGGCTGATGATGAAAATAAATTATATGAATGTAACTAAAACACTTCGATAATTGCTCAAAATAATCTTTATTGAAATTAAATCTACATGTTTGTTGTCCTACCTACCTATGTCAGCAGTGGACTTGTATCGGCTGATGATGAAGTCTGTTATATTGAGATCGAGATTTATACTACAGCAGTTTTTATTTGAGAATACAAATAAAATTAATTACTACAGTAACAATGTGCACTGGTATAATTCTAATAAAGCTCTTTAAGATTAAAATAGACATTTTATCAACATCAAGAACCTTTTTTTTTATGGAAGTTTTGAATTACAAAAATATCTTTATTCCTACTATTTTCTCATAAACTTCGAAATTTGCAGGCCAAAAACGTTATATACAATACATAACAAATGTCATGTGATTTTTACATTAAATAATTATCTTTTTAGTATGTTTGTACACGATTTTTAAAGAAATTAAAAATTAAATTAATAAATTGTAGATTTGTAACATTCAAAACAATTTATGGAGTCGTGAACAAAATGGTAATTTGTTAAATATATGAAGTAGGTAAAAAAACCTATAACAGATGGGTTAAAATTTTTTTAAAAAGTTAATAGTGTAAGAATACTTACGAGAAACATTTTTAGATACTAATTTGATATTATATTAGACCAAACTCTGCTTAATCTGTCTCTCATATATAAGTTGAATTTAGTGGTGCCCAAATGCAAGACTTAGCAGTCTTGGTTTTGCGGCAATACACCTTTTTTATAGTATAGTTGACAACGGAGCAAGTGGGTCTCGTATATGGTAAGAGAATACCACCATCCATGGACAACCGCGCCACAATCCGCGCATTGGTTGTATTGCCGGCTTTTTACACCTGGTATTGGTCTTGCGTGTTGCGCTCCCAGTCTTGTAAGAGTCTTGCAATGACATATTACTATTTATTAAAATAAACTTCAGATTAATTGAATTAGCATAGTCATAGTAAAGACCAACCAGATTTATAAATTTCTAAAGATGTAATGAGAAATTTCAAAAATCACTGCCAAAAAAATAGCTGCAAGACGCAAGAGTCTTGCAGCTATTTTCAGCAGTCTTGTTCTTGCTCAAGTCTTGCACGGTCAGCCTTGGTCTTGCTAAATTTAGGCCTTCTTGGTCTTGGTCTGGCACAAATACAAGACCAAGACTGAATTTCGGCAATACTAATTTATATAATAATCTATATTCTAAACAATAAAAAATATAATATAAACTAAAGCCAAGGGGGCAAGGTAAAAATTGTAAAAAACCGCTACTGAGTTACATGCGATAGGTAGCGATTTAATATCATGAAGATATTATCACTCCTACGCAGAAATCTCTTCCGACGAATCACCTTTGTCTGATAGGTACCACACGACAGCAATTAGAAGAGGGAATCCAAATACAAATTTTGGATTCCCTTTTCACAATTGTAACGATACAAATTTTTAATCAAATAATTTTTTTTTTGATCCCCAGAAACTATGTTTACATTCTTTATCTTGTCTAGTTTGGATTATTTTAGTTAACATTGTGATTTTTATAATATTAATTTTTTCTACACATAGCGCATTCATTCATCATCGGAGATATAATGTAGGTCAGGTGGTCGCGAATCTTGTTCTTTTTTAAAAGCAGTGAGTACGTTGAAATGCGTACTCAATGAATACCTAGCACTGCCCTCGGCGTGCACGTAGCGCTCTATCTGCGAAAGAACATCGTTTAAAAAAAATGAAAATAGGGAATAGGGATTCAAACAGGGCTTCAGTGCCCAAGGGCGGAGGACTACACAGATGAGCCTCATGCTCGTTTGCATAAAAAAGTATATGCAAACTAGTAACAAACCACGGTAAACTTATATTATCTCAATTTTTATCCGCTGTCAATAACTTACCTTAGCGCCAAGCCTGTGAAGCAGGGAACTAAAAGATTTTTCTTCTCGTCCTATCCAAGGCCGTCCTTCGTCCTCAACTTGATATGGGCTTACGTGCACGTATACGTTCACATCTGAAAGCAACATAGGTCGGAATTTAGTTTTTGTACAATTTGCAAATCAAATTTAAAATAAATTTATTAATATTAAATCTAACATGATCAATTATAAACTCCATTTAGGTCTAAGTTTACAGAAGAGCGATACTGACAACCACACATGTTCGGTTTACTTATATTACCGATTTTGGTAATATATACTAAAAACATATTATTTTATATGAATAAAATAAAATATATATAATAATAAATATATTATGTTTAATGTAGATTATTTGAATGATATATATTTCTCTAATATTCAATAATCATTTATAATTATCATCATCATTTCAGCCGTAAGACGTCCGCTGCTGGACATAGGCCTACCCCTTGGACCTCCATGCATACCTTTCGGAGGCGACCTGCATCTATGGCGAATGCCAAGGTTGTGCCCATCCCAATCTCTGTTGGAATCTCAGTACTGGAAGTTGTCGACTCATATATGTAGATATATGAGTAGACTCTTTTTTTTTGGACAACTTGTCCTGGGTAGCCAGGACAAGTTGTCCAAAAAAAAGAGGTCAACCGCGAATCCAACTCGGTTATGTAGCGTTCGAGTAACTACGCAACGTCTTTTCTTAATTACATTTATTGTTTCGAATTGCGACGCAACTTCTGGTAGTTACCGTTTTGATTTGAAAATTCACCCACTCTGTTATTAATAATAAGCAACGTAAATAAAAATTCACCAATAGATGTTAAAAATTCGACAGTATCCTTTGTCACTTTAAATCTGATATGTGATTAACTGACATAAAATAAAGTAGAATGGGGCTTTGAAAATTAGAGACATTTCTTAGTGTTATTGTTAGAACTACGAACTTAATCTCTTTCTTTAATGGTATAGCAGACAACGGAGCAGCTAGGTCTCAACATCGCCCTTCATAAACAACCGTGACACAGTCCACGCATTGGTTGTGTTACCGACTTTTTACGCTGCATACGCGGCATTTTTAAAAGCCTACGATAGCCTCACTCACTCAGCGATATCACTTCTAACAGACTTTCTGATATTACTTCGGACGAATCGACCCAATAAGTGCGTTAACATATGCTTCAGCATGGCTCTATCACGGGTGTGACAGTATAAAGGCACTCGCCAGGCCACTGGCAAGCCTTACTAGAGACCGAATAAATTAAATTACAATTTTCTGGAACTAGATAATTATTTGGGCCTATTCGTAATTGAAACTACTGCTTTTTTGTTTTTTTATATAAAAAAAGTAAAAAGCACTCACTAAGACGAGCGAGAGTTTCCAGAAGACTCCTCGCTGTGATCCAAGTGTTCTTACCCCCGGCGTGGCCTCCGTCCAGCCACCACATCGACTCTATGCGCTCTATAAACCTGCAGACATATTAAGGATAACTTAATCATATTTTGTATCTCGGGGATCAGAAGCGTATTCTTTTTAAAATCAAATAAGTAATAAAGATGTAAAATCGCTGAACATAGAGTTCCTAAGGCACTTCCATCATACCCGGGCACGCAAATCAGAATGTGTGGCTACAGTGCACCGCACCACTGACATCAGGTTGTCACTTATACTCGCCACGCCATGCGTCATCACGATCATACGACGTCCTCACTTCCAGTGCCGATAAGTCCTCTAAGCCTCCCTGTGCCCTTTTTATGATGGCGGTCTCCCCACTTTAGACAAACGTCAAACAAGTCAATTAGTTGATAAATCATCTGCCAAATAATATTCTCTGCGACATGTAAATACTTTTGGACGAAACCGCTCAGCCCTATTAGTCGAGCTAAAACGACCAATTTAGACTTTGGCGAGCCAGTGAAGCGTGTTACTTTAATTACTTGTACGTCTTGTCCATTAAAAGTTCCAATAAATTTTCACTAAGACCGACATGAATCCGTCATATCATTTAATCTTATACTTATCTGTACTCAAAATTTTTTCAACTAAACGACTTGCATTGGACATAGGATTAGGTAGCTTTGCTTTATATGAAAGTTTATATTATAATATATTAGGACCCAGCAGACGTCAATATATGTATATTTATTTTTTTTTATCTCTAGTTTTAAAATAATATTTTAGTAATTAATACTTTAAAAAAATATTACTTTAAAGTATTAATACTTTACTAAAACAATCAACATACAAATTAGAATATTTTATTACTATTATAATATTTACCGGCACATGTGTTTATCCCATGGCGTCAACGTCTTGGTGTAATGAAACTCGTAGATGAACTGATTCAGCACCACACAGCCCTTGCTGAAACCCATCACCGACAGCTTCGATTCATCCAACCGCAGACACTCCCGCCACCGGAGCACAGATTGAGACCTATAGAACATTTACATTCAATAAAAGACAAGTTAGTCTTCGATCATTACATGGACAGAGAAACAAATATTAGAAAAATTATGTAGCCTGAGAAGAAATATACTACTGGCTGACTCGTCAAACGTTGTTTTGCGTATAAATTATGAAAGTTATTATAGGAGTTTTTTATAGGCATTTTCATGCTCTACAACTTTTTCTATCACTTAATCGTATGTATCTCTCATCGTTAAGACTACCACAACAACTACAACACCACAGAAACCCACACTTTAACTCTATTTTTTTTTATGGCATAGCGGACATCGAAGCAGGTGGGTCTCCTATATGGTAAGAGAACACCGCCATCCATGAGCAACCGCGCCGCAGTCCGCACATTGGTTGTGTTGCCGGCTTTTTACGCCGCTTAAACGGTACTTTTAAGGGTCTTCTATATCCGCACTCACTCTGCGAAACACAATACAAGTACCGTTTTACGCGTAGTATTCTATGAGCCCGTGGTATCACTTCGGAGGAGCCGGCCCAATTTGTGCGTCGGCATGGCTCTCCCACGGGCTTTATAACATTAGTATAGAAAACACTGGTCAAAAATATGTATATTCTATAAATATCTATATTTATCCGTGGGTATAAGTAGTAAGAGATGAAAAAAATGAAAACAACATCCATTGGAACAAAACCTACTCACTGCTTGTGTTCTTCGCTGGCCGCTTCACGCCTATCGCATTTAGTCTCGCCGTTTGACTTATTTTCTTTGTGACTACAACTCTGAAAATAAAATAAATATAAATAATAATAAATCAGGAATGTCTAATATGGCACCTAACAACTTCTATTCAAGTACTCTACTTTTTAAATTGATTATTTTTTTAAGAAAACTGAAGAAAACGAGGCTTAAGTAGGATAAGGGGTCATTTTTCCATGGACAACCCTAGGTATTTGCTGACCCGCGGGTGCGTTGCCGGCTCTTTGGGTATAGATGCGCTCTGTTTTGAATAATCTGAGATAATTTCACTATGAAATAGTATTTCAGAATTATTTTACCTGCCATTATGCGGTGGAAAAAGTTGGCAACCCAAAGCGCGGTTATACATTCAATATAACATAATAGTGAATAAAATAATTAATAACCTATCATAATTAATCTATCAGTTGTACTGTGCTTGCGTTGAAACCTACGCGTCAGAAAAAAAAATTATATTAGTAATCAAGACGTTATTTTCTGGTATTCATTGAAGTTGTCGTGTGACAAGTGAAATCAAAAAATTGTTGCTAAATTTATTTTGGCGTAAGAGTTCATTGATAAATCAAAGGGAAAATCTAGCCGACAAAAAAATAATTTCCATGAAAAAAATAATAAACGTGCCTAAAGAAGTTTCACTCCAAAAAGGTACTTTTTCATATAAACTTTAACTTTCTTCACTTGTATCAGATTTTTTTCTAGTATAGCGGACAACGGAGCAGGTGGGTCTCTTATATGGTAAGAGAACACCGCTGCCCATGGACACCGCGCCACAGACCGCGCATTGGTTGTGTTGCCAGCTTTTTAATGCTTAAGCGGCATTTTAAAGGCCTCCGATATCCTCACTCACTCAGCGAAATACAGTTACAAGTACCGTTTCACGTTGAGTATTCTGTGATTCCATGGTATCACTTCGGACGAGCCGGCCCAAATAGTGCATCTGCATATGCTTCAGCAATGTGAATTTAATAACTAAATTCGTCACCGACCTGCTCTTCGATTTCAATGTTATCAGCGAAGAGAGACACAACAGTTTCACACAGATGTCGTACCGGCAATTCTTTTAATCGACTGTTTACTTCTTGAAGCAATCTGTTGATGAAAAATAATTGTTCATTAGTTTTCCAATGGAATCGTAAAACTTTATCAACGTTTAATAATTTTCAATTTCATTGTATTTTTCGAAAATAATATTTAACGTATATACATGCGATATAAGAGACGAATTTTCATTAAGTTAATTACATTACAATATATTTAATATTTGAACATGTCCAATTTGGTCCGCTGTATATAAAACGGCGCGGGGACCTCAGAAGTGTTTTGGATGGTATATGGTCAGTATAGCCAACAGGATTATTGTTTTCTTGATGGCGATTCATCATTGAAAGAAAACTTCACAAGTTCTTCAATCTTTGTTTATTCGTAATCAACGACTTCCCAAAGAGGTTTTTCAGATCTAGCGGCTCAAGCTAAATTGACTTGTAGGTTTTTTTTTTGGAAGGATTATTTGCTGCCGGCTATACAGCCATCACAGCTTCATATGGTCTATTGGGCCGAGCCATAGGCTCGCCGTGAATTTTATTTTTAATCGCGACTAGCGCAAGGGCGTCTCCTGAGCCTGAGAGGTCGAGACACGAACCTCGGCTTGAACCATCGCGAGGTCATGGGCAGCATGTCCGCCGAAGCACTCGGTCGGAAGCTCACATAGCTAGGTCCTCGCCTCCGTATCCGGCGGAGGCGGATGTTGTCAAGCGATTCCACGGGCTGACAGAATACCAGCATGGAACTGTACAACTTGGTTTTTGTTCCGCTGAGTGAGGATGTCGGACGCCCTAAAAACGTGCGGCTTTGGCCTCTTTCCATAGAGAAAACTCTCATACTCCGCTGCACGCTATACCATAAAAAAAATTCGAACCCATAGAAAAATCCCTATTTTGTCTTTTTATAATTTTCATTTTTTTCTCTTCTTTTTTTGGGTTCAAAAATTTGAAGTTATATAATTATTGTGTACATTGTAATGTGGTACTTTTATAGTATGTATGTTTGACGTGTCCAAGAAAACTTGCATTTTTTTATGGAAATAAACTTTCGCGATATGTACTTACTTTTCGAGGTGGTGCAGGGCGTTGTGAGTGGGTGTGTGCTCGGGAACTCCGGCGTTGTTGCTGGGCACGAAGTTGTCATAGCAACTGAAACTTTTGTACTCTATCCTGAAAGAACCAACTTAAAGTTATAGCGGACAACTGAGCAGGTGGGTCTCCTATATGGTAAGAGAACACCGCCGCCTATGAACCAACCGCACCACAGTCCACGCATTGGTTTTTGATGCCGGCTTTCTACACCACTTAAGCGGCACTTTTAAGATCCTCCGATATCCTCACTCACTCTGCGAAACCAATTACAAGTACCGTTTCACGCTGAGTATTCTGTGAGCCCTTGTATCATTTCGTACGAGCTGGCCCAATTAGTGCGTCAGAATGTGCTTTAGCATGGCTCTCCCACGGGTGCGACAGTATAAAGACACTCGCCCGGCCACTCTCAAGCTCTTCCAGAGACAGAATAAATTATAAATTAAATTATAATTTATAATTGTCTGGACCGGGAATCTTATACCTCTCACTTCGTGGTAGACTTATTAAACCACTTAGCTACGAAACTCTAAAGGTACTGCAAAAAATGTATAGAAATCAAATTAATTACCGTACAGGCCTAACAACAACAATATGCTTGGTCGGAAATTGATCGCTGAGAAGACGCGCTGTATTCTCCAAACTCCATTTCACGTAATTTTTGTTGTCGCGATGTGCTTGCATTGCCTCCTCGTAATCCTGGAATTTTACACACATAAATCATAATTCAAGTACATCATTTCAGCCGCAAGACGTTCACGGCTGGATATAGGCCTCCCCCTTGAACTACCATGATTACCTGTCGGAGGTGACCTACATCCAGCGTCTTCCGGCGACCTTTATAAGGTCGTCTGTCTTTATTTTTTTATTTTTCTAAAGTGAGGTTTTCCGATTGACGTATTATATTATATATTTACGTTGAGATATTTTATTTATATTTTATAGGTATTTTACCTGCACATCTCCACCGAAAAATACCAGAGTTTCTGGTATAGGTACTTTCAACCGTGCTGGATGGAACAAGACATCATTTTCGCGACCTTCGTGTCCACTCAGGCGACGCAGCCGAAGCGGCAACATCGCGGCACGCCTCACTTCACTCCACGCATTTCTGTATAAGTAAAAATAATTATGAAATTACATAAAATTTAAAACCAAGCATAATAATAATTAAATTAAATGCAATTTCTTCGCGATTCCAGAAAGCCTTTAAATATAACTGACCGAATCTGCCATGCAAAATGAAACACATTAATTTAAAAAAAATTTATTAATCCCAACAATTTTATCATAATATTAAATCAGTGGAAATTATACAATTTAAAAACATAAGAAAAACGTGTCATTCATGATTTAAGGACATATTTTATACAATTACAGCTCTGTAAAAGAATATTTAATATTTATTAATTTCTCCAATAACAAACTAACAAATATTAATTATAGTGTTTCTAATTAGGCAGAATTTTTGTGGTTATTTAATATTTCTTGTCTGTCTCTGATGGTAATACTTAGTGTCATTCATACAAACAGTTATCTTAAGAGTAATGTCATCCAAGCAATTTTTCAGTTCTTGCTTTAATTCTCTTACTTTAACCTGCACATCTTCACACATTAAGTTATAACACATTGCCACTAGCCCCATACCAAGGAGAACATAGATAAAGTTAATAACTAGTTTTAAATGAGACCCTTCCGCAGAGTCTGCAATGTTAGCACCAGGAACAAAATCCCCAAATCCAATTTTACACAAACTTATAACACAGAAATATGTTGAATCTAAATAGTTCCATTTTTCCCAGGCTCCAAACATTATTGTTCCCGATAATATATAGAATGATATCACCCACAAGCAAGCAGTTGATGGAACAGTTATTTTTCTCTTTACTGGCTGCATTTCGCCATCTTCGATCAAGGCATCTTCTCTCCTACTGCACTCATGGGCAGTAATATACAACCATTTAAAAGACTGTGCCAACACTTTTCCCATATTACAGAAATATAATATGTAAATTGGTATACCAAAACAGGCATATGCAATCGTGCCAACTTTACCCCATGCTGTTTTTGGCACAATATTTCCATATCCAATCATAGTAAACACAGATAAGGAGTACATAAGGGCAGCAGGGAATGACCAAATATCTTCTGGTGTACGTCCAGAGTATCCTTGATGAATAGCTGTTGTAATATTATTTTGAAATATTTTCAATACATGATTACTGTTGTACATCCATTCTGTTTGATTGAGAATATTGTACCTGTTTGTTATATTCCAAAGTTGCTCCACACAATTTTGTCTCCATTGCTTAACATTTTCTAATTGTTCATCAGGGCTATCTTTTTCTATATGCATAAACCCAGCAGCTCCGAGGATCGCATAGCAAACAACTAGCGCACCAACACCCACTTGAGTGAACATAAATGCTATGAATTTTCGGAGGCAGTCCTTGATCTTTTCGCGAGGGTCACTTCTAGTCGAAGATGTGGAATCTCTACTTCTGAAAGAGCTGTGGATACTAGAATGTATGTTTTGACGGTCCATTTTAAGTTAATTCTCTAAGTAAATTGATCGTAATATTGTGTGGTTTAATAAACGTTCACGCAAGTAACAAATAGTTTATTTCTGGAATTTAATTGGCAAAACGCCAGTTGTATACACTTTGATTGCAAGATATGATTCAATACGATGTCAGTCATAATTTCTGCGGCTCATTGACTAGTTTACATTTCTAAAAGTTTATATAAAAACTAATTTTCTAATATCATAATATTCTACTAATTTACTTTTTATAAAAGACAAAATTATTAAAATATACTCACCGGAAAATTGTATTGATGTCTAATTTTTGCTTATATACAAATAATTTGAAATTACATCCTGTTTTTTGGCAATTTTTATACAAGTTTCAAAATATCTACATAATTGTAATAAGAAATAAGTACCGCAGAGATTTATTTTATAACAGAAATTATTTGTTTTAATTATCTTTTTATTACTTTGATTATTTTGAATATTGATTCATGACAGTTAATATTGTCCTTTTACACTTTATGGGAAATTGCATATTGACATTAAGGTTGCGTACAACAGGAGTTTAGACGATCACAACGCTCAAAATACTCATATTTTTTTCAACGTTTTGAGTATTCTGAGCACTTTACTTACTTATTTACCAGCTTACTTTTTTAAGTAGTTGATACCTGCATCTTCAACGCATCGCGCCGTGCCCCTATAGGCCACCAGAGAAATTTCCGCGCGATCTCGTGGAGTTTTTCTCGGAAAACTCCAATTTGACGTCGTGGTATGGCGGTGACATCGCCGTCCAGCTTCCCAACTTGACGATTCTATTACTCTAATAGTGTCTCCGCGTGAGACTACTGTTCCACCGCAATCATATATGACGACCCCGAGATCAGGAACTGCCACTTCATCCGCCGATCGCTCCGCTGGACCTCTCTCGAACTATCCGGAAGTCTCACCCAGTGGGCTATGACGCAAGTTGCGCCCAGCCACACCACGATCCAACCAAATCACCACTCTGTTTCTACAGGGCACGTACCTTCCCTTTGGCTTGAAGGGCCATCAAGTCCGACCAAGCTAACGACACGGACCCCTCTGGGCCTGTAACCACATCTCGGTATACTTCTTTGAAGAACAATTTCGCTGTTTACAATTCAATTCGGTAGTTGTTTACGAGTCAATTTGCGATATAATTGTTTATATTTTGTCGGATAACTATTTACTTTTAAAAAATTAAACACATTTTTACTCACAAAATAGCACATTCTTCATCAAATCGATTACTTCTCTTTTTAATTTGATCTATAATTATTTTCTTAATGATTGTCCGATCTATTATTTTGTTTGTCTGTTTGTTTTCTGTTTTTAATTATTTTTTGTGAAATTAGCTATGAATACGTATTTATTATTGCGCATGGGTAAAAATTCATAATACCTCAATATTTATTTAAACTTATTTCATTTTAAAAAGAAAACTTCATTATAACATTAGTCATATAATTTATATTAGAAAAATTTTTTTTTGTTCCAAAGCGCATTACTATCGATGCTGTTCACTATTATCCTTATAAAAACGAAAGATTAAAGTAGCCGCAGTAATGCAAATATATGTCGCATTCATCTGGTTGTAACCAATACTTGATACAATGACTAGCGCGTTCATTGAATGACCACATTTATATTTGAATATATTATAATTATTTTTATATATTAAGGAACTCGTCGTGTTGAATATAACGTTCAACGTCTTGAGTGAACGTCATTTAGCGTAGTTGTTGAATGAGATATAAGGCCTAAATATGTTTAGGTTAAGTTAGGTTAGGAATACTTAAATCCATGCTGTCACACTATTTAATTACAAAAGGTCATTTTAAAGTATTATTATAATATGGTGCTATTTGTATGAGCTGTTTGACGCCATATTTGTTTTGGTGACTACTAAAACTGCAAGGGAGAAAAAAACGAATTAAATTACAATCACTTGGGTAATTTTACGTCCGCTCTGTTCAAAGGGCTATGCTACAAATCGCTAACTTGTTGGACTTTGTGTGACGCTTGTTCATTTCTAGTCTTTCAACTAAATGTCGCCATTCAATGAACGCACTAGTCGTCCGCTATTTAATTGAATTAAATAGCGGATCCATCCAGATGACTGCGACATATACATGACGTTTTTATTTGTTATAGACGAGATTAAATATTATAAATATTTTATGTTTAAATTTGTTTTTTTGTACGTCAGACAAGAAATCATTGTTAAATTACTTTTTCTTCAGATTAAAAGAAACTTAATATGTAGTATACTGTGAGTTTGCAAATAGCAACACTCGTCAGTACACTGGCCACAGTGCAATGGAATTTTCATTTTTCTTATTTCACAGCATTTATTGGCGTTACAAAATTTTTTCGTGATTCTTGACCGGCGTTTTGTTTAAACAATTTACATATAAATTACCAGTCTTTACTATGTAACATGTGGCATGAGACTTGTAATTAATGTAATTCATTTAAGATTTCTGTAAGTAAACGAAATTAGCTTTTTATGACTTTAAAAATCTAAGGCCCTTGTGGCATGAGAGTTTCCTTTATTTATTGACTTGATATTGATAACTTTTAGCTAATACCTTACATTTTATCATTTAAGTCTTATAAAAATTAATTCATAATATACTCTCTTATGATTATGTAGTATAGTAGTATTATATATAAAAAAAAACATTGATATTGAGATGCTGTCAAGGTCGCAGTATGACCGAACATTTAACTAGATACAAGAGTTTTATTTTAATAATTACATACGTAAATTATGAATTTATTACGTTTATTATTTTAGATCGCAAACTATCGGCAACATGTAGATACAAAATGAAACTAAAATACACTCTCATAGCCTACCTAAAGATCCTCAATAAGTTTGTCTAAATGGATTGCACTTAATATAGAACAAAATGGATGCAGGACAAGTTTTACTCTATCTTCCAAAAACATTAACCACAATAGAAAAAGTTGGTGGTATCATTTGTAACATATGTAAAACAGTATTTGAAAATAAAAGAGAATTTGACATTCACTATGTAAATCACACTGGCAATAAAGAAATTGTGTATCAATGCATTGTCTGTAGCAAAGAATTCTGTACATATTCCATCTTCCGTGGTCACTGTTACAACAATCATGTGATCAAAAATAGATATACGTAAGTATTGTTACCTAAGTTAGTCCATGATTCATATATATACAGTGTAAACTCCATATAACGTCCCTCGATTTAACAACAAACTCCCTAAAGCGTCGAAATCAATTAGCTTTAGTTGGTTTAGCTTGTCTTCCATCCACCTTTTCTTCTCTCCATTTAACTACAACTCTTTATAATGCTATAAAATACACAGTCCCTACAGTGTTGTTATATAGAGTTTACACTGTATAATGTTAGTTAAAGTAAACATTTTAATTTACTCATTCAAATTATTTGTAAAATGTAATATTTTCCTTGATACAGGATTTTTTAATGTTCATATAGTTTATAGAGGCTGTTAATATAGCTTTCATATAGCATATGCATTGGGGCAACCATGGAGTAACTTGAATTGAATTTACTGAAATTGGTACTTTTTATGGACTTGTTACAGATGTACAAAGTGTGACAAATTCTTTTCAAAGCAGCAAAATCTTCAAGATCACCTAAATTTTGTTCATGGCCCACAATGCCAGACCTGCAAGCAAAGGTAGGAGATTTATTTACTTATCTTTTTGATTAGGAACAGTTCTAGAAATGCATATATGTAAGGCCTTACAGTCTTAAAACATCTGATTATGATTGTTTTTTTATGTAGTTCATTTTTTTTGTTTATTAAATAAAATTGGCGAATACAACAAGGAAAAAGGCATTGTATCAACATTTTGCATTTTTTGCAGATTTCCATCTAAGAAAGAACTACGTTTGCATCAAGTTCTTTTTCATTTAAATGGTGAGGTCGATAACTCCTGCCAAGTGTGCCATGAGCAGATACTGACAATAGAAGAGTGCAAACACCACATTGATCTGCACCTGTCCCATGTCTACACATGTCCAATATGCCAAGAGACAATTCCTGATAAAAATAAGTCAGCTGATCATTTTAAGAAGCATTTTTGGAAGAACTACCCTGATAGTACAAACCCTGATGATATACCAGATCAGCTGAATGCTATTGCCTGTGGTTTATGTTCAATAATTTGCCTGAATCGTGTTGAATTTGATACACATTTCTCCTGTGATCACACGAACAAAGACATATTTTACTCATGTATTTTATGTGGTAAACAGTTTGATAAATATTCAAAATTCCATAAACATGTCAAGAACCATTATTCTGATGGCCTATATGAGTAAGTAAATTAATTCAGATTTTTTAAAAAATACATATTTGTAGCATATAGTGTCAGTATAATACCAATTTCATGCTCTCAGTGATAACAGCTATTTGAAATTTAGCTGCTTGTCTGATGGGACTGGCATGTTATAATCCTACAATTAGTATCCTTCATTAAAGAAGTAAAAATATTTAAAAATACATTGCCATTCAATGTATTCTGTTACGTATATCTTACGTATTGTCCTACGGTGCGGAAACGTGAGCTCTTACCATTGGATCAATCAAGCTTAGGATCGCTCAGCGAGCTAAGGAGACGGGTATGCTCGGAGTTTCGGTTCGTGATCGAATGAGAAATGAGGAGATCCGTAGACGAACTAAAGTTACCGACATAGCCCGCCGAATTAGCAAGCTATAGTGGTAATGGACAGGCAACATCGCACGTATACCAGATGACCGATGGGGCCGGACTGGCAAGCGCAGCGTAGGACTTCCACCCACAAGGTGGACAGACGACCTTTTGAAGGTCGCCAGAATACGCTGAATGCAGGTCGCCTCCGAAAGGTATGCATGGAGGTCTATGTCCAGCAGTGGATGTCTTACTGCTGAAATTATGATGATGTATTCTATTATGATTTGTACACAACTCTAAAGAATTTGTAACTTTTAAATTATTCTGCACTAATTGTAGTTTGTATGCGATTTTTATAATATATAGTCTGTAGTAGTTGACATAAGCAGGTATATTAAATATGTGAATTTTTGCCTATTTTCAGATGTGATACCTGTAACAAAACATTCCTGCATCTCTCCAAGTTGGTGTCACACGTACCCTCATGCAGTCTGGAGTACAAGAAACACAAGCCGTACATTTGCTTCTGTTGTGGCAACAGATACCTCATAGAACATTCACTCCTGAAGCATATCACCGATACACATAATGGGTTTGATTTCCGCTGCAGGGAGCCTGGTTGTGAACAGATGTGAGTTTTACAGTGCACTTGAGATTCAAATATTTCATCTTATTATTTATTAAGAATTTCTTCATCAGCGTGAAATGGTATTTGTATTTGAAGCAGTACTATTGTGTTTCGATGAGTGAGTGGGGATATCAGAGGCCCTTAAAAAGTGGTGGTGTAAAGTGGTAAAGTGGTGTAAAAAGCCAGCAAAACAACCAATGCGTGTAATATAGCGTAGTTGTGTGTATGGATGGCGGTGTTCTATTACCAAGAAGGAAACCCACCTGCTCTGTTGTCCGCTATACCATAAAAAATCTACACCAGTCCATGACAAAAACCTGCTGAACATACCAATGTTCAGCAAGTAAATACTTTTCGTCGTATCAGGCTAGCTTAAATATGTTGACAGTAGAAAAATTATTTGTTTGTTTAACGTAGCTCTAACCACGGAAAAATATATGATAGTACTAAAACCAATACGACTTCGGGTCCTTCAAAGAGGGGGACTATCCCTAAAAGGTAGGCAACACATGCGCGGGCCTGCTAGGGCTGCGGGTGTACATGGACGGAGGACCGCATATCCTAGGTGAGCCTGCTGCTCGTTTGCCGCCGTTTTCAATAAAACAACTAGCTGATCTCGGCAAACATTGTTTTGCCATATATATATTATCAAGGACTTATATTCCTATTAACGAATAAAGGTTGATCGTAGAAGGGTAAAATTGTAGGGTTGTATGTATTTTTCAATGCTACATCGAAACAAAAAAATAACCAAGAACGAAGAAAAATTTGAAAAAGAGACACAGAATTGGCGGAGTAAGTCACGAAAATACGGTTGTATAAATAATAAATTTCAGTTTCGACAAGCGTCGCGAGTTAATGCTGCATTCACGGCGCCATGATGCCCGTATCGAGAATTGGTGTCGTTCATGTGGACAAGACTTTATCTCGCTGCCCGCGTGCGAACAGCATCTAGATGTGCACAAGAAGGACCTCTACGCCTGCCCACTCTGCAACAAGTCCTACGCCGAAAGGACTTACCTGATGAAACACATCCCACTACACTTTGAATCGGTCTCTCATGTTTGTCAGGTATAACATATTTTTAGTTTTGATTAGTACAGCCAAAGGCAAACCAGGCTCCGTCATCTATTATGAAACTTAGTGATCTCATTAATTTGATAATAATGATAATAAAAAAATACGAACCATTGTCTCAACAGCCTCGAGACTTAATCGTCGAAAGACCGAATTTTAAATCAATTTATATTTTTTCTTGTTCTGGTCGGGATTGCGATAGGCTTCTAAAACCAGTAAGCTACAAGACTGAGCATTTTCTTATTTGTAGTAATTCTTTGATCTTTTATTTCAGACTTGCGGAAGAGCTTACGATACTAAACGCCGCCTGCTTGAACATCAAAAGTCGCATTCGGAGAAAAAACTTCACGGTTGCACACTATGCCCGAAGAGTTTTGTGAAAAGATGCCACCTCATTCAGCATCTGAACGTTCACGAACGGAATAAATCCATCTGCTGTAAGATTTGCGACAAAAGCTTCTCCTGCCATGTCAATTTAAACAAACACCTGACCAGAGTGCACTGCGTTCCGTCAAACCAGCGGGTGAAAAATAACACAGACAAGCGAGCAAATACAATAATCAAAACCAAACCTCATAACAATATTACAGATGAGCATAAAAAGTATTTGGACAAGTTTCTAGGAATTCACGATTCGATAGCATACATGGACGAATTGGTCACCAATAAAGAAACACATATGTTTCACAATCAAGAAAAAACTAACTTTCATATTGATCCCATGCAGATATCAGACTCATTTGCAAGTCAGGAAACAATGTTTGAAATAGCGTCAATGGATGTTGACAAATCAACGTTGTTCGAGAAAAATAAGGAACCTGGTGAGTTTTTGATGCACTTTTTACAGAATCTACTTTAGGTTTTGTTTATAGCTCAGAACAGCGTGAAACGGTACTGTATTTCGCTGAGTCAGTGAGGATATCGGAGGCTCTTTAAGTTATGCGGCTTAAGTGGCATAAGAAACCGGCGATACAACCAAAACATGGATTGTGGCGCGATTGTCCATGAGCGGCGGTGTTCTCTTTTTCCATATAGGACACCCACCTGCTCGGTTATTCGCTATACCATACGCCGCTTACCCAATCCAACTTATGTGACTTTTTTATTGACTAATTTACACAAAATTATTATATATTATAACCTATATGCTATTCTGATGTATGAGCTATATTGCAGTTTCATTAAAATCCGTTCAGTGCTGTTTGCGTGTAAGAGTAACAAACAATCATACATACTTACAAACTTGCTTTTATAATAGTAGTGGGATATTTTTGCAATTGTATATACTTTACACACATCTATTATATTATATGTATTACTGAAAATGTTTTAATAATATTAATTATATAGAAAATTTATGATTTTATCAAATTTGAGTCGCGAGAAATGATAAGGGTAAATTAATAGTAGCGCAGAGTGGAAGCGTCAAATTCTTTACAACTAAAACGAATACGCGCGCACTATTTTACATCTAGTAACGGGTGCCAACTGTGGTGCTATTGAAGCACTTACCACCAAAATTTTTATCACTTGATCAGATAAATTAAATTTTTCACGACGCGGACCAATATCCGACTGATGACGCGTAGGTTCGCTATTGGACGCATGCATATGCGAGAATCCGCGCGCCTTTTTAAAATCTTAGACTGCGTTACGCTGTGGAGTTAAGATTAAATTTGTAATAATCAGTTTAGGATAGATTCTTCGACTCTGCCTTAGTATAAATTGACCCTAAGTTTTGGTTTGGTAGCCATTTTAAGATAGATGAAGTTTATAGGTGAATATTGGACTGCCAATCCGTTCATTTTTTTATAGTATAGCGGACAACGGAGCAGGTGGGTCACCTATATGGTAAGAAAACACCGTCGCCCGTGGACAACCGCGCCACAGTCCGCGCATTGGTTGTGTTGCCGAGTTTATACGCCACTTAATCGGAACTTTTAAGGGCCTCCGATATCCTCACTCTGTGAAACAGTACTAGTACCGTTTCACGCTTAGTATTCTGTGAGCCCGTGGTATCGGGACCAGCTAGCCCAAGCTGTGCGTCAGCATGGCTCTCCCACGGGTGAATAAGCTTTAAGCTGTTCTTCCGCACTTTCAGTTCCACAAGATGCAACACCTGAGACTGTTCCCTTAGAATATGGACCAGATGTAATAAATTCCGCTGCTGAAGACTACTTCTTACCTCACATTGACCCATTGCTTACTATTCTTACGGATGCGACGCCCATGCAATCGGACGACAATAACAAATTTCTTACAATGCAACATTTCCCGGATGAAAACCAAATAACCATAGCAACTGATAATTGGGAACCTGTCATAACCAAGGTTTACACACCGTACTACGACTATGAGGAAACCAATCGCGTTCCCTTCGATACAGATATATTTTAAACAGTTTTTTTACGAGGTGGTCTTTGAGTTTTGTTTAAGTACATAATAGCATTTAGTTATTGTTAATGGTTCTGCATGTAATTGTTAGCGATCTGTTGAGAGGATATATTGCCAATAGTTTATTTTTATTAATTAATAAACCGATAATATGTATGATACTTACTGCGTAACACTGCCATTGTTGGATGAAACTGAAAGATCATTTCAGAACATATAGCTACCTCAATTACATCGTACCTCACTAATATGTATTATTGTATTTTTTACACTTTTAACATATATCCCACCAAACTAAGACATATATATATATATATACAATATATAATAATACTACCTCATTTAAGATAAGTATATTGCTTGCACTTGAAATAAAATGGAAAAAAAATAAAAATTGTTAAAAAAAATGTTAATTCGCGTGAACGTCATGAGTGAATGCTTTGTACTTCGAGTTGTTTTTATCGTTTTCGCTTGGTAAGACGGTGCGTAGTGCCAAAGGACGTGTCCTCGAAGAGAATTGAAGGAAAGAGTGACTAAACTATTTCCTACCGCCTAGCGAGGGTAGTCGTCTAAAAACCATAAGCACATATAGAATACCTCTCTTTCTAGAGGAAAAAACAGAAACCGGAATATCGATCAAGCGAAAACTCAAATGCATAATTTCCAAAGTGTTTAATAGGCTATTTTTTGGTGAAAGCGCTTGTAACAGCACATTGTATTTTGATTATTGCTGTGTTTAGGGTGACCGTCGCTGGACCGTCGTCTCTCTAACTGGCACTGCTAAGGTTTACTCCTTCTTTCGAATTAGGATATTTTTGTGCTCACTTAATGTTCTCGAAAATCTTTTTTGTATTTGACATAATTAATATCAATCAGCGGATGTGAACCAGCGGTGGCATTCTGTGCATGCATTTCAATTTCGATTCCCTTTTTTTATATTTTTAATGTGAAGCCGCGATGCAAAGCGTCGTGGCTATTAGTGTAAGTGAATCGATAGTGCTGTGATATTTTTATGTATATTTAGTGTTTAAGCGTAAGATGTGTAACGAGTACAAATGAAATAAGTCAATGATACTAACGTTTCGCGTCCGCTCCGTACTTCGGAATTGAATATTGCAAAAAGACGCATTCAAATCGACGCATATGGACGCAGGATAGACGCGATTGACTCCAATTCGAAATAAGGCGCTAATGTTCTTAAAATTTAATTAAGCTAAAGTTAACAATATTCAAATGTAAATTGAGCAGCGATTTTACTTTGAAGGTTGTAAACCGAATGTCTTCGTAGCTGTCAGAATCGCACTCGGCAAAGATTAAAATCTTATTGAATGCGCAGGGCACAGTCCATATGCGTTAGAAAATTTCTGGAAACAAACACAACAGCCGGCACATTTGCATGGTAAAGGTACCATAAGTTGAAATTATATTAAAAAAAAGAGAAGGAATTTAACTCCGAAATATTTTCGAGAGAGTGATTATTTACAAAGGTCGAGTCTTAGGTAATATAATCCAAAGACTGTATTGTATTTATAAGTTCCGTGAACTTAGTTGAAATCGGGGTGAAAAAAGTCAGATGTGCGAAATAAATAACATAGACACGATTTAGCTTACAACTTGGCTTCGAAAGGAACAGACAATACTTTTGGCTCGTGTTTGGATCGGCGGAGTGTGTCTACGTATATATTTTTCAAGGAAACGAAAAAGTTCACATGCGATGCACGCGCTCTGATCCATTCGCGACACCGGCATGGGTAAAATTGAGGAAACGCATCTGGTAAATTTGATTCGGACACGCATGTGCCACACGCCGTGCTACTAAATATAACAAAATTTTACGCCTCTCAATAAATCGATTGACGATGACGAGAGGTGTCCAAAGCTGCGCTGTTCACTTGATGAAAGCGCAGTACTGTCGGCTTAGATGCAAAGTGCACTGGGAATCGTTGGCTACACACAGACCTGTCAGATGATGGCGCTATAATCCGTTCGCGTTAAGAAAATGGTGAGTAATCGTTGTTGCTTTTAAAATGCTAGAGGGAACTCGAATTGTTATAGCATTTTAACTGGCTACTTTAAAACATACTGACTACTCAGTATTCTCTTAAAGCGAACGCAGTTTATTCTGTGTTCCAGTGTATTTTGTCCGTCGCTACAGTTTAGGTTCTCTACACACTGGACAGACAGTATATGATAACCGGGTTTTCAATGCCATTTCTATTTGCAATTAACTGAAGGCAGCTCTGGAAAGGTTTTCTATGGGAGGTGTAAATTTCGAATGTGGTCATTAGAAGTAGCACAGACTGTTTGTCGAGTTTGGAGAAGCCACATATAGCTTACATACACTGTTAGATGTACCTCGATGTAATAGTACTTATTCATCGCTATCTTTAATCATTATTACCGTTTCTATTATTGTACTTTGTCGCAAAGGAAACAAGGGTGTGGCAATTTTTTCTGTATACTATTCAAATATTTTGTATAGGATATATTTTTGATACATGTTGTGTTAAGAAATAAGTTAAATATTCAAAGTATTTATTATAATATTATTTAAATATAACATAATCTAAACTATATTTGATAACTCAGTACCGTTTGCAACTTAACAGCTGTAATTAGGATTGACACGTTACATTTATTGAAGCGAAAAGAGAATGGACTTAACAGTTATATAAAGGCGGTCATACTTTTGAATAAATTTTTAACTGTATTATGATATCGCTTTACCAACAAAATGTATAGAGAACAAGCCCAATAAGAAAAGATTTTCTGATTTTCTCTGACCTGGAGCGAAAGTTATTTTAAAACAAAGAAAAAAATTGATTGATATCTATGAATAGTAGTCCATTCTGTATGTTTAAGTATTGACTAAAACTTTGTACAACTGCTCAAGTTCAGACAATTTTTTTTTTATATCCGGCAGACAACTTTGTTCGAGGATTAAACTGTCATAAAAAATTCAATCAAGAATAAGTATTGTTTAAATCTAAAACCAGATTACTAGACTATATATATATATATATTGAAGTCATCTGGTTGAACTCGCGTTACATAGAATGATCAGCGCGTTCATTGAATGACGACATTTAGTTGAAGCCGAATGATATTTAGGTTAGGTTTGGTTAGGGATAGAATCCATGCTGTCTACACTATTTTATTACGAAAAGGTCACAAAAACTAATCAAAAAAATGTCAACACAGTGCTATCAGCTGTGCGAGATGTTTGACGCCATATTTGTTTTGGTGACTTAACGCCGCAGTGGGAAAAATTAACTAAATCACAATCACTTGGCTGATTTTGCGTCCGCTCTGTTCAAAGGGCTACGCTACAAACCGCTAATTGGACGTCGAGTGACGCTTGCTCATTTCTAGTCTTTCAACTAAATGTCGTCATTCAATGAACGCGCTAGTCATTCAATCAGATGACCATATAGGCCTGGGATATTTTCTCTTGCAAAAATGTATAACAAAAATAAGAAAAATTCTGAAAAAATGTAACCTTTGCGACCGTAATTGTCCCTAGCTGTTAGGTATTAGGTTAGAGTGGAGCACAGGGTATTGCGGTTCTATTTTACGGAAGTGTTGTACCTCGATATGTAAGCGTCAGTACCCGATAGTCGGTCACAATACTACCACAATACCCGATATGTGTATTTAGTGCCCAATCTCAGTCTGTCTAAGTTAGGTGAGCCGGGTTTGCGTGGCCCTCGTGTTTTCGACAACTCCAGAGGCTTGATTCTCCTTTACCGACTTTAAAGATTTAAAATTATGCGATCTGTGTTATTGATCTAGGCCTTAGCGAATACCAATGCAGCTATGTTATAACATATCAACGATCAATTGACACTGCCGCTATTCTGACAGTCGTCGCAGACATGTTGATTTTTGAAAACCTAGTACACGGCAGATGTTGTATATAGTTGGAGAGTCAAAACTCTGAGTTGGATTTGTTCATACCTAAGTAGCGTCATTATAGGTAATATTTTATTGATGCATAGGAATTCCAATGAGACATTAAATTTTGAATGTAAATTGTTTTTAATATTTCGTACACGCCAAACCCGGTCCGTTAAAACTAAGTAAGCAAGTTATTTTCAAATTATTCATTTAGAACTGCTAAATTATCGCATATTAAGTATGTACCTATAGTTAATGATTGTGTCGAATATAGTTTTAGTTCATTTATCGTTGAACCAATTGTTGTACGTATCCATCCAACTCTCAACAAATTTGAGAAGTTTAATATATTGCGAATCGGCAGCGATGCTTTCTATATACTGTGACTTTTAAGTCTACTATGTTGCAAAATCAAACTTCTTTTGTGCGGCTTGAATCAACGATAATCTATTTCGGTGTTAAAGGAGAAAATGTAAATATCATTTAACGTAACCTACTTCTGAGGACAGAATACGATATACTTTCGCAAGTCGAGTTACATCGAAAGATAATTATTAAATGTACGGGATTTAAGTAAGCTATGTTAAGACGCTAAATGCTTTTTGTTTTTCTTTTTTGCGATTTTGCGCTATTTTTTTGTGTTGAAATAATATTTTGTATTGGGAGGTGTTTAAGTTGTAAGCCCCGCGCTGGTAGTGTATGATCCGTTGGAGTTATTAATTCTTCGATGAAATTGGATCCGTTTGTGTCGTTGTGGACGGATTTGGTTTCAATTTAATCATTCTTTTGTCAGTAGATTCATCTTAAAACGGACATATTTTACAGTACGACGGTGGAATTTTGTTGTAGATTTTGAAGAAGCAATTTTCTTTTTTTCTACTAATAGAATATAACTGAATATGTAATGTCAGTAGTTTAAGTATCCCGTTACAGGAATGTTTAGTGGTGACTTCCTTTGTATTCACGATAATTGGTGTTGTTTATTACAACACTCAAATATAGCAACTTTTAAGTTTTGAGCAGGGTCAATAAATAGGCTTCGCACAGTCGCCGTTTTTTATGATTACTTGTTAGAATTTATGCTAACTCGCTATTCTGACATTCTAATCCTGTCGACACACACAAATGTGTAACTTATAAATATATATTTGGGAGTTGCCACTAAATCTTGCCACATATTACATGTTGAATAAGTATTTTCATAGATGCATCTTTATAATATACCGATCTACCTCTGCAGTACTGCAAGCCTCCATACAGTTTTTTTTGTTATATTTTATATGTTAGAGCCTTTGTAATAAGAATAAATAGGTAATGCATGTTTTTAAATCGGCGTTTGTGCGCTGTTAATACATTTCCGTCTAGAATCACTTAAAGCTAACTGGTTAAATAAGTTTTTGTAGCGATTACGCGGTTAAATCATCGCTATAGAATAATCTTTGAAATTGATGTTTCCATAAACTACATTCTTGATATTGTCTAGTAATCGTATTGCTTTAATTTTATTCATAGACCAAACGTTTTTTTCTCTAGTACTATGTATTTGGTATGTAGAATCAGCGCTAAAATCATCTTATCTTGGTGTTATAAATTTCTTTTGACATAATAAACGATCTGGCTAACACAATTGTTTAATTTCCAAATTAGGGTTAGAAAAACAAAATATATCTTAACAGCATTTTATTCGGATTCACTTTCCAAAGCTATAAACAAACAAACCATAGCACAGCTAATAGAACACACAAATATCTGAAACTTTAATCGTCTATCTACTGAGTATTCAAGTGTACCTAAAACATACACAAAAACACCAGCCTATACAAAACACGTTTCTGAATAATGATTCTTTGCAAAAGGTGTCTGACGAAAGAATCGGTGACTGTCATCATTAAAAAGGAATTATTCAATCACAACATTGTCTATTAAAGGTTATTACTAGCTTTGTCTAATATACCCTCACACAAATACAAAAAAAAATGGGAGTATCCTAGGTTGGCCTAGTCAACAAACATTACACATCTCGCCTATTACACACGACCGTAAACCAATGACCTTAAAGCCAGATCTGCTATAAGGTACTATAGAGCTACAGAAAATACTAAACAAAGGAATTGAGAATGCTTCTTCAATTAAATTAAATTATGCATTACAATTAACAATATGAATGTTCGAACTTTACCTACTAAAAATAATTGCACTTGTACATGACACTTGCTGAGTGATGACTACTGCCCTTCAAAGGAACTTCACATGTTCTCAAACTGGCCGTCCTGTGATAAAAATAAATAAATATTTAAAAAGAAACAAGTAGCTTATAGGTCGTGCAAGAGAACTGAAATTCAAAACAAGGGAAAAACAAATTTTACCCATGGGAGAGCCATGCTGACGCACTTATTAGGCCGGCTCGTCCGAAGTGATACCACGGGCTTACAAACTACTCACCGTGAAACGGAACTTTTACTGTGAGATCTGATGATGAGATACTGTGTTATCAGAGGCCTTAAAAATACCACTTAACTGGCGCAAAAAGCCAGCAACACAGCTAATGCGCGGTCTGTGACGCAGTTGTCCTTGGGCGGTAGCATTCTCTTACCAGGAGACTAGCTGCTCCGATGTCCGTTAAAAGAAATCTGTGTTGTCTTCATCTTCCTTTTAATGTGTATTATTTCCATTGTATAGCTACAGTCATTTTAATTTGGAATACAGATTATGAACCAACCTTGTCAAGAAGGAGTATGTTGGGGTTTTCTTTCTCGAACTCTGTGGGTTTCCGGTCTCTTTGCTCATCTGTCCACTCGCCTTCCCCTTTGCCCCACTCCCCAACTTTCTCCCCAATCACATCTTTTTCTTTTGCACGCTGGTTCTCCACCTAAGGAATTTCAGATGAAATTAAATATTTTGATTCAACATAAATACAAAAATCCAGCTCGTTGAACGTCAAAATCAGTCGGTTCCGAGCTAAGCCCTCTGAGATGAATCGGCAAAATAAACTTACTGGGTTTAATTTTTTGGATTCCGTGATATATTTATATTATAAGAAAAATTAGCTCTGAGAATGCCTGTCATGAACACCTGTTCGCAAGCCGTGAAATCATTTACAAAATCATGAATATTATAGTATAGTGAAAATGACTGCTTTTTATATAAACATGTATGTTTGATCAAGAATCTACTGATATAAATGTATGATATAAGATAATTACAAACTTAACCCACAATTCCATCCTAACACTACAGAGAAAATGTTGACATCTGTTTGATGTAGGCAGAATTTATCCAGTCAGTGAGGGAAATTAATTAAAATAAGAATCTATGTTTTAAGCCAGTGTTCCACAAACTTTGTGTGCCAGGTACATCTAGCACAAATAAAAATGAAACATCTTTTATAATTATTAATCAATAATTACTCATAAGTACTGAAACAATGAAACAAAAATCTTTCGCTCGCGAGAATTATACGTGTATTTTTCTTACCCTCACTTATTACTTTACATAAGTTTATAAGACTTTATTTTTCGAGGGACACCAATTAACGACTAAGGTACACACTTTTCGGAACACTGATCTAAGCAATAGTTAATTAATATTGTACCTTTATGTCATGTGTTGCGAACTTGTCAAACATGTTGGCATACATTTGCTTCTCGCGTTGTTTCTGTTTCTGCAGCGTGTTACGACAAACGATGATTTGATTTGCAGCCGCCTGAAAAATCATACGCAAGAACAGTTAAAATCAAACCTCTAATTTAAGTGTAATTATTAAAAACTAAAGACCTAACCGGTGGGAGAGCCATGCTGAAACATGCTGACACGATATTTGGGCCGGCTCGTCCGAAGTGATACCACGGGCTCCCAGAATACTCAGCATGAAACTGTACTTCTACTGTGTTTTGCAGAGTGAGTGAGGATATAGCAGGCGCTAAGTGCCGCAATAGCCGGCAACACAACCAATAATCGGAATGTGGCGCTGTTGATCATGGGCGGCGGTGTTCCTTGCCATATATGAGGCACCCCTGCTCAATTGTTCGCTATAGAGTAAAAAAACCAGAACGTTTTAAAATCTGTTTTTGCATTGGGTCTGCTGTTGTCAATGATTGTGTTCGTGGGGACAAGTCTACTACTACAGATTTTTTATTCACCTTATTGATGATTATAATAGTAATAGTATACAAGTATTCATTAATATATTTAAGGCAAAAAGGTCAAAAATTTCTTTTTTTATAAATATTCTTCTAAAATCCTTATTCTTACCTTATTTTGAGGTTCCAAGTCAACTATAATTTGGAAATCTTTGATTGCCTTATCAGCTTCACCAATGCCTAACAAAGCTTGCCCTCGTCTAAACAAACCCTTGATATTTTTCTCATCAAACTTCAATGCCTTTGTTGCATGATCTATGGCTTCGTAATAATGAGGAGGAGACACCTTCAAGTAGACCAAAGCCAGATTCAAATGTGCTGATATTAAAAGATCTTTCGCTTGAGATATGTTATCCTCCGATTCTGATGTATCTTCAGGCATATCTAAAATATTTAGTTATATTTCACTTGAAAAAAATCTTTTCATATAAGTTATAAGTATAATACGTATAAGTTAATAATAAATATATAATAGCTACATCTTAATGTTTATAAAATATCTTAAAATATATAAAATTATATATGCTATATACTTAATACTAACCAATATACAGTGAATAGAAGTTAGTTATTATTGCTTAGTAAAAATTGATTCAAATAAAATATAATATATAAAAAATCACAATTGTAAAAATAATATTTACCTTCTAAAAATGACACCACTTTCTTGTACTTTTTAACAGACAGTTGGTATCTATTATCTTTGAAATAATCTGTACCCTTTTCCTTAACAATTTTAGCCTGTTCTAACTTTTCATTACCATCCATAGACCACAGCTCTTTGGCCTTTTCAAAACTGATTAACTTCACTGTGTATTCAACAGGTGTATTTGGAGGTACATCTAATTCTTTATTTCCCTGAGATTTGAAGGCATACTTTGGTTGAATTATCAACTTGGACTTCTCATCTTTGAGAAACTTTTCAAGAGCCCGTTCTATTCCTTCACACACATTAAGTTCCACACCTTCACCCAATATGAATGAAACTGTACGAGTGTCAAACACTTTGTCACCATACTTCCCCTCCAATTCCACTGAAAGAGGTTTAAAAAAAATTGGTTATAATTTTAAAATATATTTACTTGCAGATAGTAATAACTATGACTATAGTTAAATAAAACAAAAAAATTCTGGTTTATTTCTTAAAAATAATTAATTTAGTATTATATAAATCCCTCTTCGTAAATTATTATCACTTTAAATACATTATACACATATATATATATATATATACATGATTATTACTTTTATATATTCATGAAATAAACAGATTTTATTATAAAAATACCAACTACGAACATAAAAAGCAAGAAACCTAGAATTATGCTTTACTTTATAAAATGCTTTACTTAAACACTACTACCTGCTTTATGTAATATGACAAACATTACTAAAAGTTTTGTAGCAATTATATTCCAGTCATATTATATTAATTGATATTAAATTAAAGTACCTGTTACTTGTGATCCATCACAAGGGTAATCAGAGCCAGTACCCTGTTCAATAATCTGCCGTAGGATACCTTTATTCTTAGCAGGACTCAAGTCTTCTGCCTTCCAATCTATCATCTCAATCTGTGGAAATATTTTACTAGGGTAATGTAATTGTTTCTTTTTTGTACTGTACCTTGTAAGTTTAGAGCCAGTGAATAAAATGTAACAGGAAAATTAATAAATGAATAAAAAAAATTATTTAGATCAACTAATCTTAAATCTAATTAGTTTAACTAATCTTTTGAGTACAGCAGATATTCTGCGATCACCAAACTGCCTGCTAAGCATGGTGATTAAGGCATAATAACCCCCCATTTTGGGGGAGGCCTATGTCCAGCAGTGGACTTGATTGGGCTGATGATGATGATGAATCTTAAATCTAAGTAGCTCTCAAATTAATGCATCAAGTTTTATACTATACTTTTTGATTTTAATTACAAATTATAAAATCTTATTTGAATAAATAACTTATCTAAGTCTGAATGATATTAAGTGTTTGTCTTTTTCATGAAAACATAATTAAATGTACGAAATTTTAAAAACATTATTTAAATTATGCTAATATAATATATATTGTATTATAAATAATACTTCAAATTGCAGTGTTGCGTTTGGTGGAATCTTTGGCATACTTCCTAAGGCTCCATAAGCATATTCAGAAGCACATGTCAGAACACAGACTTCACCCTTTTTCATAGTAGCAACACCAATGTCCCACGCCTTTATAACATTCCCTATAAATGAATATTGATTGTTATTTATCAACTGTGATAATGATAAAATAATGTACCTAATTTATAAAATTTTC
This sequence comes from Delias oraia, assembly GCA_018230265.1. NCBI lineage: Eukaryota > Metazoa > Arthropoda > Insecta > Lepidoptera > Pieridae > Delias > Delias oraia. The sequence goes on along the minus strand of DWCF01000209.1, from coordinate 20,802 downwards.
ACACACAGGCATGCCTGTTAAGCTTATTATTATTAATGTTAGACAAAATTATTGAATTTATAAATTAATATAAATCTAAATAAGCAAGGAAGATTTTGATAAAAAAACCACAACATTTTCAATGATAAAATTGAAATTAATTCTTTAAGTATTAGATATTGACGTATATGTAAATTCATTTAATAAATTCATAACCTTGTGAAAACCTATACATTATATATATAATATTTAGTATTCATTTTATTTATTAGAACTTACCTTTTCCTAGGTTAAATTCAAAAGGCTCATTGCGGTCTTTACTGGAATCGAATTTAGTGCCATCCAATAAAGTACCAGTATAATGCACGGTAACTTGGCAGCCAGTACTGGGAGTATTCGTTCCCTCACCCTCTTTGATAATCCTTTTAAGCACTCCTCGATCTCCTTCTTTAGTAATATCGATTCCTTCGTCAATAGTCATGATTTTCTAACTGCTGGTGTATTAGTATACAATAACTAGACTTATTTTAATAAGATAATAGAAGCACTGTTAACGCGTGCTGATTACAATGACAAAAAACAAGATAGTTCTGGAAAACTCGATTGTTGAAAGTCAAAAACATCAAATAATGCGGCGGTTTTCATTGACAGTTCTGTAAACGGTTTTACTTAGTGAAATATGACAATTGATATTACATGTAATATTTCGATTCCAAAGCCGTTAATGTGTATTTAAATTTTAAAGGGTTTTATTTTATTAACGTCTTCCGATAGGGGATTGTAGACTGCTATTTTATCTCCAAAAATGTAAAAATTATGGTTTATAGATAATAATAACCACGTCAAAATATAACACGTTTCACTGAATGATATAAGCAATTAATTGTGTGCATTGTCGCACATTTTATGCTTGAAACTCCACTAATTATATAACTAATCGAGGTACATTAACAAGAAAAATATAATTATTTATATATTTTTTGAATGATTTAATTTAATTTTTATTTATTGAATAAGCTCAATCAATAGAAAAGTGATTACTTTCTAGATTTAATTGTATTCCTGTTTGCCTATATTGAATTAATTGAAGCCTATAATTTCATGAGAATGCCTGTGATATTTCCATATTATGATCCCACTATCTTTCTATTCTATTGAATCAACATCAATATACTCATAATATTATGTAATTACTGTTATATTCTATGGTACGTGTTTCACAAATTACTAGTGGATGTCAAATAAACTTATACCTTATGTCATGGAAAATGTTATACATAGAGATAATACCCAATTATTAAATGAAATACAACTCATACTTAATATTATTAATTTATTATGTAACAATCAGTCATTTGTACAATCAGTTTCTTTCATATATACAAAATATTGAACACAACCATCACTGAATTAAAAAAATTTAAGTATAAATTTTGAAGGCTTGAATTTCAGTTTTAAGTGTTTTATTGAAATAGTTAAAATTTATACCGTTTAAAATTCATTATTAAAAACTTATTCTTAGAAACTTACATGTCTCCAATAATATGTTACCTTACCCTTTTACAGAGATTTTGGCATACCTTCACAAAATATCTTATATTATTTGGATGTGTTTGACTAGCTAAGTTATATTTATTAGCTGATAACCATTCATCAGAACCATCGCAACAGTCACAAACTCCATCATTTATTTTACCAGATGGTATAAAATGTGTAGGTGATTTTGGATATTGAGTGTCACAATAAAAAATACCAGTTGGACAAGCACTTGTACTGGGCTCATCAGTCCCATCATCACAATCACAGTAGTCATCATTAACATATTCAAATGGAATATGTTGCTCTGACTTAACACACTTGAATTGACTTTCGGAATTAGGTCTATATTCCTTAATTTGAGTAAAATACACACCTCTCACAATGCCATGTTCATTTATATATTTGTCATGTTCTGAGCGTACGTGAATTAATTGTTTTACACTATCATGATCCAAAACAGGAATAATTTTGCTATTGAAGTTATTGTCAGATGATAATGCTAGGAAGAAATACAATTGGTAAATAATAAAACTGCTAGCAATTATTGCAGTCAATAACACAGCTGTTTTCTTTCTCAATGCCAACATTTTTCCGTACATACTGAGATTAATAATAAATAATCACAATGTATTTTGAATATAAAATACTGGAAGAATAATTATTCCCCACATTTTATAATTCAGAGTTTACCATCAGATCTATATCTATTGAAACATATGTATATTTTCAAAAAATTAAAACGTCAAGTTGACATTTTTGTGTTTAAGGTGCACACTTGACACCAGTTATGTTTACTCAAAACTGAAAACACAACATTATTATATACGTCAGATTATCAGCCTGAATTTATGGTAGAAATTTCCTAAAATATGCAATTTTCCTTATTTGATTTTAAATTAACATATATATATTTATTTAGGTATAACTTTATTTTATTAGGCATGTTAAAAGAAATTTTTATAATTTAAGTATCAAATTGAGAAAGAATTCTCACTTATCATTTTATTCAGTATTTCTTTTATTTTTATTTTCTTTAACTATTCTTTCTAGAAAAAATATTACAGAACTGTGGATACGTTTTGAATAATTATTATGATTTGAAAATAAGTAAAATGAGTTACCTTACTGTCGAAGGGCCAAAAGCTTCTACTAGCACTGAGATAAATGTGCCAATGGAATTTGAAGATCTTGAAGTAACGCAGTTTAACTTTTATGTCTAGTGTGGTACATGTGGTATTTTCATGATAACTAATGAAAATGTTACAGGTGGATAACTCACAGAGTGTCCTACGAAAGATTGCAAATTTGTATGCTGAGCAATTAATGAGTGATTTGGTCCTTGAAGTAGGAGGTGTTAGCTATTCGGCCCATAGACTGATATTATGTGCCAGTAGTGAAGTCTTCCAGGTAAGAAATAAACTATTAAATTATACCTAAGATTGCCTTTTTTTCAATTAATTAATTTATAGTCAGTAAATACATTTATTTAGAACATTTTGTTATGATATTACACTGTAAAACAGTTTTTAGACTTTATTTTATTTTCTTATAGGTTATGCTAATGAACAGAGAATGGAGTGAATGGTGTGAGAGCAAGATAGTTTTACAAGAGACACCCACAGCAGCATCAGTTTTCCCACACTTCCTCAAGTTAGTTCACAAATAAAACCTGAATTATTGAACTTATAGTATTTTAAATAAGTGCTTAGAAATAAGAAAACTCACTCAGATATAGTTTTTATCATTTTCTAAACATTAGTTTTATTTTAGTAATAGAGATGACAAAAAAACATGGTCGTAATGAATATTAAAAATCAATTTCTTTGTGCAGGTACTTTTATACAGGTCAAATAAAAATATCACACCATACAGTATTGCCAGTTCTATCATTGGCAGATAAATATAATGTTAAGGTAATTTAGAGTGGTTAAATTTCTTCCATAACAATTTTATTTTATATACATCAAACACACTATATATGTTTACAGGACTTGGTATCTCTATGTCTCGAGTATATGTATCAGCATATAGCACTGGCTGCTAAGAAAGGTCAACTGTTTAATTGGATGCAATATACTATGGCATGTGGACATAATGATGTGGCTAGAGTAAGTTTAATACTGTTATGAATTATTAAAATAATAGTGTACACAATGTCAGTCCATATGCAGTTAGTATGACAAATGAATTATTAATTAAAATATACATGATTTATATACATATTTATAATGTATTTAAAAAATAAATAAAAACAATTATAATATCGAGATATTCATTTATTGTTGCATAAAAATACAATGAAATTCAGTAAAATTAATTTTTAACACATTGTTTGTGTAGTAGCTGATATTATAGATATATTAATATATAATACGATAATATTTTAAGATTTAAATTTAATGATTTTTCACATATAAGAAGATATAACGATTATAAAAAAGATAAATTGTTTTAAGCACTTTTGAAAGACCATGTTTTTTATATCCATTGTTAAAAGCGATATTACCAGTACTCCATCGTGGTAGTATTTATATAATTATATTTTCTAATTAGACATGTCAGAATTTTGTAAAATGGAACATAGAGTGGGTGTGGATCAATGCAGACTTATCAGAGTTAGAGGTTGATACACTGTTATTACTTCTTCAGCAAAGTGATCTAGTGCTTCATAATGAATGTACTTTGTATCGGTAAGTGGTATATTTCACATTAAAAGTATCTTTTAAACTACCTTCGAAATTAAATATTTCATGCATTTGAGTTATGCGACTAGTGGATTTTGTGTCTAAATCAAATAAAAGTCTGTTTAAGATATGAAGAAAAAAATACTATTATATAAAGTAAAGGAATTTAAGCTATGAAGAAAAAATTACCATTATATAAAGAAAAAGCTTTAAATGAAGTGGTTTTGCTTTCACAAATTTATGGAATGAATTAAAGAAAAATAAACAAAAGAATTCATATTATTAATAAATGTAATATGTATGCGGAAATAGGCGCAATAATGTCGTCGAATTACAGAAACCAGGCCGTCTTACAATTACAAATGAAAGGGTAGACTCCGCTGGGATTTGCACCTCATCCACTCATAATAAATTCACACCTCATCCACTCATATATGAAAAAAATTATAAGTAAATAGCTGACTTCTAATTTTCATATTTCAATAACACTATACTTTATGTTCTTATAGGTTCACAGTAGACTGGCTGAATCAACAAAAACAGAGGTTCATCCAGGGTGAAAATAATGTTAAAGAATGGAAACAACACTTGGAGTCACTTGTGACTACTGTTTTCTCCCACATAAGGTATGTTGACAGTTGAATTACTTGATTTTCCAAAGTGAGATAACCATGCTGAAGCATATTATAATCCACTAATTGAGCTCGCTCGTCCGAAATGATGCCAGGGACTCGCTGAATACACAGCGTGAAACGGTAGTTTTATCTTAAACGTTATCCTTACTCTGCGAAACACAGTACAAGGACAGTTTCATGCTGAGTATTTTTTGAGCCCGTGGTATCTTTTCGGACGAGCTGGCCCAATTAATGCGTCCGCGTTTGCTTCAACGTTACTCTCCCATAAGTAAAAAAGAAACAGGCAGTCGTGGGGATTGCCGATAGAAGTGAAAACTATTAAATTAAGACTAATTGAAATTATATGCAATTTTTTGTTTTTTTTTTATCAAATCATAGTATTTGTTGAGCGATTCTAGAACAAACTATAAATAAATCTATTAATTTATTATAAATTTAAAAATTATAAATTATTACAATTATAAATTTATTTATTATTAATTCTCTAATTTTTATATAGAAAATAAAAAATATTATCGAACATCTAAGAATCGGTTTTACCACGTTATTAAGATAAGTTTTAACCGACAATGATACTTATTTCATGACATAAAGGTTAAATATTAAAATACAATTAAAGATAAATAATGCCATATTTTTTAATGCAGATATTGATATGAATATTGAAAATATTTGAAAATAATTTCTTCGTTTTTATTATAATTAATTACAGTAGTTCCTTAATTATACGATTAAAATAACCATTTAAATAAAAAAATATCAGATATACACGCTGAACTTCACAGGTTGCCAATTTAACCTTATTTGTACGACACGGTCCACTTACGAATATAAATGTACTGCTGTTATAGCATTTTGGTGACGTGAACTCATGAAATTATAGCCAAACGTACAACGAGCATATGATACAGTCAGACCATTGCGCGTGCGCCAGTCTGACTACTCATAGCTATAGATATACTGTTAGCATTAGCATGTTGGTGACGCGAACCTATAAGTTTTTACCCTCCAAAAACGCTCAACGCGCATAAAGAAGTTTTCACTTCAAACATTGTCTTTAAGAAATGAATAATAGTAGTATATTTCTACATTCCATAGATTTCCCATGATGTGTCCGTCTCAGTTGGCCAAGCTATTACTATGCACCCTGACTCAGGAGCACAAAGACTTCTTCATGGAACAGATGGCCATCGCAATGAGCTATCAGTCTGGTAAGTTTAGAACCTTCAAGCGTTTTATCAGATATTTAATTTAGTTGAACAATATAGGTTTGTTGTCTGCTTTTTTCAGTAAATAACAATAATTTATAATTTTTATTAATTATTTTTGTATAAGATAAAAGGAATTTATAATTTATTTGGTCTTCGGAAAACTTGAACGTGCCCGGGTGATTGTCTTAACTCTTAACACTGTTACACGAGTGGTAGAGTCATGTCGATATGCTGATGCATTTATTTGTAAGGCTCGTCCGAAGATTAGTAAGGATATCGGGGACCTTTGAAATTAAACCATTAAATCGCCGTAAAAATCCAACAACGCAACTAAAGCGCGGTTCGTGGCGCGATTGTCCATGGGCGCAGTGATTTCTTACCATAGAGAAGACCCGTTTGCTTTGTTGCCCGCTATACAATAAAAAAATTATTCAATAAAAATCATATGTTTTCAGGTCAAAACGAGCGCATCGCTGAGATCCAGCAAAGTGACCATGGCCGTCTATTGTTCACACCACGGCTCTACACAGAAGACATTTGGGGTTCGATTCTCGGCGTTGACAATTTCCATTCGCTGCCGTGTTACCATACTCGCACTTTTATATTCTCTACGCGACCGAGTGTGGTATGTCTTGTTTAACCCCACTACTTCATCTGTTGACTATTGGTTAGGTTTTGGTTTGCATAGAAAAAGGTGGAGAAAATTTTATTAGACATACGTTTTCATATTAATCATGTTTTTTCAGGTGGATGAAGCTCCTGAGAGACTCAGCGAATGGACTGTCGATTTGTATCCAAAAGGAGTTTGGTTCAAAAAGAGTATGCTCATCGCTTGGTCGGGAACATACGATGTAAGGATTCTGTATTTTTTCGAAATTTTACATTGAATTTACATAAAACCCGTTTTTTTAATAAATATAATGATTCTCGTTTTATACCACTTGAGTTAATATTATTGTATTATGAATTCAGATTACACTAATATTATAAAGAGATAAGGTTTGTGATTTTGTAGAGGGTAATCTATGTATTTACTTAACAGATATTGATAATTTATTTACCAATAGACGAACGTGATTTTATTTTTCATATTTAATAAATATATAAATTTAATAGTTTTTTGACAAAACAGCTATATCTAAATGAAGCCTGGTTTTTAAAATTGGATAAATATCGGTTTAGGTGCCAGAAGTAGTGTTACGTACGGTCCGCATATCAATAACGTGTCAAAGCTGTCCGGACCCGCCGCCGCGATGCTGGGATGTTGTTCCAGATGAAGATGTCAGAGTCAAGGTACATATATACTAAGAGCGAGGCCCCATTAGAGCGTTGCGTCGCGTCGTCGCAACGGAGCGGCGTATTGTATGTCACAACTGCGTTGCGAGGATGAACGATGTCGCAACACTGGTTTATTTTCTGTATTTATCTCTCGAAATATGAAAAACGACGTTGCGACGACTCAACGCACAAACCGAGTCTCGCTCTAATGGTGCGTTGCGTCAAAATGCTCAACAGGTTGAGAAAACATGAGCGTTTTGAGTTGTCAGCGTCTAGCGGAACGTATTGTAATTGTAGACGACAACAGGTGGGTTTCGTACGCAACAAACACATCGCATCAAACGGATAAATTTTTCACAGTGTGTCCACTGTATCGACAGCGTACGGATTGACGATGCCAGTTCATTCGGATTTTCGTAGTGAATTCGTTCGACTTTAAGATTACGTTGGCATTTTGAGTGACATCATCGACACGCATCGCAAAAATGCCCCTCAGAACAATTGTGTCGGCATTCACTGTGCGTACAGGTGGACTCATTTGTATGAGTTTCTATACAAATCATACAACGATCCGATTCATGCCATACCGACCTGTTGAGGCCTACCTACCTTAAATATAAAAAACATTTACCAAAGTGATATTGTGCATTGAAAAAATTCTACATTTGACCAATTAGGAAAAACCTCATTCTAGTGGATCTTTTGTGCAATTTTTTATCCCTTTCAATGATAAATGTAATTAAAACGTACGCAAATAAAAAAAAATAATAGTTATCTTTTTTTGCTAAATTTTTTTAACATTTATGACTTATGTTGTTAAAATGTTGGTTCTTTGAGTCGGTTAAAATGTCAAACCCTTAATTTTCTGGTGTTTAAGATTGGAGTTCTGGTCTGGGGCGTTCAAAACGGAGTGGAACATATAGCATCAGTTGTAGAGAGGGTGCATCGCTTCTCACCACAGAACAGGTACAAATAAAATCACTGTCAATAAAATTGTTATGTTTGCTTTGCACGATACTGAAAACACTCTTTTTCATTACTTCATCATACCTTTAGGCTTATGGCTAAAATGAACAATAATTTAATTTATTATTTATAAAAAAATTACGTTTTTTATCAATAATATACATTAGTATTTGGACTACTTTGAGTAATATAAGAATAAGGAAAGCACTAAATGCAATGGTTCTTTGAATTTACAGGGTGTTGAACATAGATGGCGCTTTGGACTTCGACGAATTAAACACGCCCTTATATACACCGGCTACTGCCGCCTTGCCACACAGCAGACAGCCCGGGTAATACATTATTATAATAATATGTATATATCCGTAATTTTTATCAATTTTATTAATAACCATTAAATATTTTTTGTATGTGCAAGCATGTTGTCATACAAACAAAATAGTGAGAGACTTTAAAAAAATCAACAATTGGATGTAATTTTAAAAATAAAATCGAATTTCATTTTATGAAGTAGAATTATCGAAATAAAAACACAAATATATTGTAACTAATGACTTAAGATGTAATGAATATGTCTTGTTCCATATTTATAGACGGTGTTCGAAGTGCACAGAGAACTGTGACGTGCCAGAGCCGAAACATTTGTTGGGAATCAACAGGGACCAATTGCGAGTAAGTTAATATGATATAGATATTTTATTTTTATTTTTTTGATATTTAAAATAATTTTAGTTTGCTGTTATAAAATATAGTATAATATGTAAAACCTGAATTAATACTTGCAAATATAATCTACAATGTGTAATTTATATTTATCAATTTATATAGTCGCAAGTAAAGTGATAAATTTTACCGTGGTTAAAGAACTTTTTTTTCCACAGATTCAAGTAGTAATAGTTCCACTCACAGATAACTGTGACGTCACAGCGCCGGAAGGATGACCGCGAAATGTATGTCGCTTACATAAACGTAGAGCGAAGGAGATTGCAATACCATTGTTAATTAATATATCATCGCATGGCGGCTAATCGTTATTTCAGTTAAAATATTTTTTATTTATGCAGCAGTAGTTTTAACGATGTTTGAAATAAAAGAAATGATAAAATCGCTCAGTTATATATTTCAAGTGGTTACCTGACTGATGTTTGTAATTACTTATAGACAATATTTTGATTTCTTGGGCAATTTGGCATACATACTACTTCAATTGTTGTTATATAAAAATATAAAAATCTTTAATCAATTAAACTGGATAAACATACTATGTCTGATTGTTATATTAGTAGTTTAATGTTTTATATTGAATCCTGAGTATAAATCCTAAATAGTAAATTAATTATCATAAAAATCAATGTAAACCATCTCTATTTATATATTTTGTTTTATTAAAGTAATGTTTTGAATTTCACTAGAACCTTTCATACCTTTATTCCTTTAACATGGGTTTGTGCAATAAAACTAACATTATTTAATGGTGTGACAAAAAATATTACGTTTTATTTTATGCCCCTATTCAAAGTCAAAAAATTTTTACTCAATGGAACTTAAAAGTTATTTTGAATCGTCAAAAAAGTTTGAATTTACTCTTTTTTCAAGCCTATGCTTCTCCTAAGTGTCAATTCTATGTAATAATATTCAAGAACAGGTTGAAGTAGTTTCTAACAAGAAATTTCGATATAAAACTAGACTTTGTAGTTTGTATACTCTTTGTAAATAATATACCAAAAGTTCTTCAAAAAATCTTATCATTTGTTGCTATAAGGCCTTTGTTTTAGACTTTATACACAAGTTTTTTGTTCAGTTTCCTGAAATTTGATAATATGTAAAGTTTGAAGTAGCCGCGTATTATTATTGTGAGAAATATTGTTCTGTGTTTTTCACCGGTATTTTGGCTATGCTCGCATACGAATATCTATTTGGAGAATGAATGCAAATTGAAATAATACCGTACAACAACTTGAAATATCATGCCGCTGTGGCATATTTTTTTGAAGTCGAATGGCAATTTTTATTTTTCTAATAGGTTCGTATAACAATGTACGATACTCTACTGTTAATAATCTGTTACATTTTCTTAATAATTTACACACATAATAAGGTAGTCATTTGTAAGTTGTCACTGTCAGACAATTCAAATTTCATATTTGTGATAGTAAGATTGCTGAGGAAATGTCTTCTGCCGGTGATAATTTGAAAATTCGTGCAGTTGTTTTAGGAGGTAATTTAAAATAGCTAGCTTTATTATATACTAACTTTAATATAGTACTATTATAATATTATATTATAATATTCAATAATTATTAATAGAAGACTATTTGAAATTTAGTAACGGTCTCTTGGTTAGTCATCGGGTGACCTAAGTCTAGTAAGCAATATTTCTTAAGTTAGTGAATATTTTGTTGTAGGCTGCGGCTTTATTGGTCGAAACTTGGTGGAATATCTGATAAGTAACGACCTTGTTACGTTTCTTCGAGTCGTGGACAAGACACCACCACAGCTGGCTTTCCTCAATCCATCTCATACAAAGTGTTTTGAGGACCCGCGCGTTGAGTATAAGAGTGCCAATTTAATAAATTCAGGCAAGTATATTGTTTTTTTTTGTAATTACTAGATAATATAAAATAATCTGGAACTATTTTAAATTCAATTGAAAAAAAAAATATTTTGATAACATTTCATACTTAAAAGAAATAAAATATTAAGTTGTAACTGTACTTTAACAGTATAATTTAGTTAACAGGTTACAGCAGTATGCTTATTCTCACTGTTTTGTTTTAATTCTCAACCATTTATGAGAATCTTATAAGATTTGAATTTTATTAATCTTTTGATACTATTTATAATTCCTATTTACTATTACAATTGTAATACAGACTGTTGCATTTCAAATGAAATTAAACAGGAATAAACATATTCAGCAATTATATAAAGCAAGTGTCATTAACATGAATGATAACTTATCATAATGATTCATTACCAAATGTAAATAAATTGAGTATAAGAACTTATAATATATGTTTTAATAAAACATGCTACTAAGTTACCAACTGTGCAGATTAGGAATTTATTAAAATCCAAATATTATACAGCAGGGTTATCAATATCATAAGACAAAAAATAAAAAAGGTTTTTATAAATTGTAGACTGATAAAAAAATAAGTAGTAAATCTGTCACTCTAATGTAATACAAAGCCTCTCTAGAGCAAAACTTCAATCTTTATGTAAAGTAGAATATATGTACTCATCACTTGGTTATTGGAGTGAATACTCATTGAAGTTACTTTGCACACCCAATTGAATTATTTGCATGAGCGAGCTGAGGGCTTTGTGAAAAATCAATACATCCCTAAACTGAGGGGATAATGCTCCTGCCATTTAATATTGACTGAGTACCTAAGTAGGTAAAATAAAATAATGTTTGAGCTACATGTCCAAGGATTTAAAAGAATGGTATTTTTTAATTTTTATTATGTCTATATACAAAATTCATACCCTCATTTCAATAAAATCATAGTATTTAATTGTTTAAATCTTCGTGTGAACTCTAAATAAATACACTTCACAATTTTATGTTACGGTGTAAAATACAAGTGTAGGGTCAAAAAATTGTGTTTAAAATATTTTAAGCAATATTTATTAAGTAATATTTTAAGGTTTGAACCTATTCTAAGATTATAAAAAAGTAGTAGTAGTAAAACTAGTAAAACAGTAGTAAATGGAGCAAGTATTGTATGATACTTGATTTACTATATAGATTTGATAAGATTATTATTACAATACTACAATTGTCAGGGTGTCAGATTATTCTGGTCTTATGGAATAATGTGAAGCTGTCACTGATACCTAAGTTTGTTATAGGATTACGTAATATATCCCGTCCTTAGCTGATGAAACCTTATGTAAAATTAATCATTGAAATGAGAAGTGTTTTGTTGTTTCTTGTCTATTGGTATTATTTGGTATGACAGATAATAGTAGGATTTTTATTTCGCCTTAGGTATTTCGCTTTAGATATTTTTATATGAAACTGAGATGAATAAAAATCGATCTGTCTTTTTACTAGAGACTATGAAAATATTTTAACCAACACCGTATGTATCTCTTAACATCATTGTTTCTATATCCAACCATGAAATTATTTGTCTTATCTCTGTTGACTCACCAAAAAATAACTACTATGACATGCTGATAACCAAACGGAAACCATATATCAATTCCGTAAGATTGTGCTAAAGTGTTAAATTTTAAAACGAGAAGTGAATCTGTATGACTAATTAATATGAAAGTTTAAAATGTCTAAGACGCTTATCAGCTAATTTAATATAATGTAGAAAATATGAAAATTATTGTTAAGACTGCTGTGACGTGACTGATTTCGCGTTGTCTGAGGCGTTACGAGATAGAAATTAATTTAAATTGTTCAAGTAATCAAAAATAAATTTAAATTGTTCAAGTAATCAAAATTAATTATATGTATATGTAATCTTAAATTGGAGTATTATCATGTTTGTTACAATATCCCGTTGTTTTCCCTATATATTTTAATCTCGTCTTTTCAGTAACCGTCTGAATCCTTATTAAGCGTTGTAATTTTTTTTATAGTCTAAAATAGGGTTGATAGCGAAAAATAAATGTTTCGATAATGATATCGCTAATTAGTTTCGCCAAAGCAACTCTTAATTAACACATAGCAGACGTATGAACATGCAATTAAATACGTTTATAAATTTATTCTCTTAGCATTTCTGTTAGTCAGCATAACAATAGGCGGTAAACAATATGCCTCCATAACTTATAGAATTGTGCGAACAATGCTCACTCGTATTATCAGTCTGGACTACTGATTGCTAAATATCTTTACGTTTTACGCGTGTGAATATAATATTATTGGTATTAAATTGTTTTTCCTTCAATATTATCTGTTGCATATTCGTTTAGATTTACTATCATACAGTAGGCATGTTCTCTATTTTAGAGGTTAAGGAAAGTTGTCCTAGGGGCCGTTCAAGTATTACGTAAGCTCAACCATAGCGCGGATTGTGGCGCGGTTGTCCATGGGCGGCAGAGATCTCTTACCATAGAGGAGACCCGCCTGCTCCGTTGACCGCTATACCATTAAAATAAACTATATAAGTTCTCTTCATCGTCTCGATATATACGGAAAAGGGGAGAAAATTGCATCAAGTTTAAATTATAATCGCAAAAATAAAATTATTTATTCAGGCAAGAGTTTTTTTGCTAGGTTATATAGGTTACCTTGAGCTTGCTGTCGATATGAGATAAGTCGATGAATACACGATTTTTTTATTTTCAACAAAGTGATATTTTTAGACGAAAGCCACTAATGCAATAATTACTGACCCTTAGCGACATATTTCGATGGTTTCGCTTTTAGAAATACAATTTTTTGTAAGTGATATTTTTGTTTGTGATACTGCCTAAAACATAGAATTTATTTACGCAATTTTATTTAAGCGCATTTGCGCATTGTATGATACAGATCACTTAAGTATAACTTCAGATACGGAATTATTTAATGCTACGCCTGAAATGAGTGAGACGCCCGTTTTCTATTTTACAATGAATAAGTACATTTTTATCATCTACGGTTAATGATCACCGCCGCCCATGGACAGCCGCGCTACAATCCGCGCTTTGGTTGCTTTGTCGGCTTTTACGCCGCTTAAGCGGTATAATTTCAAAAGCCTCCATATCCTGTCTAACTCAGCGAATACGAGTACTGCTTCACGCTGTTATTCTGTGAGCCCATGCAACACAGACAAAAATAATATTAATAGATTATAAAAATAAGGTTCAATATAATGTTGAATATTAATATTATTTTAGTTTTATTTATACCCTCATGTACCCTCAAGTGCTGTGAGGGTTAAACCTAAATGTCAGAGGGTTAAAGTAGGGTTATAATTTTTAAGGTTATGCGGTCATGCGTTCAGGTGTTCCTATTTATAGCATCTTATTCGCTCTTTATAGCATCATGCGCGTCAGCGTTGGAGCCGGATGGTGCACCATGGGATCTGGTGGTGAACTGCGCGGGGGAGACGAGGGTCGAAAAGACAGAGGCGGTATACTCTGAGGGCATATTGACTCTCAGCGTAAATGTCGCAAATCAATGTGCAAAACTGAAGGTGAATCGGCTCATTGAAATTTCCAGTGGACACCTGTTTAGTAGTGATAAGGTATGTTAAAAAATCCTCCTTTAATACTTCTTAACTTTTTACTTGTTAACACTCGTGGAATCAGCTGCCTTCAGATGTATTTCCAAATACGACTTGGGGACTTTCAAAAAAAGAGCGTACCTACCTAAAAAGCCGGCAAGGTACCCGCGGCCCAGTGTTGGGCGTGTCCACGGGTGGAAGACCGCTTATCCTCACTGAGCCTTCTGCTCGGTTGCCTGCCTATTTTCATAAAAAAAATTTGGCCGCGAGGATGTAGTGGTAAATCTACATCTATCACTTTCTCACTTCTCATCAATATAAGAATTTTTAAATCGCCGCACAAATCTTTGAGTTTTTCCATACATAGTTTAGAATATCTATGAAAAATAATGTGATAATAAATACATTTTACTCTAAAGTTAGTAAAATACAGTGAATTTGTGGAATACACGTTACACATAGTAATGTAATCTTCAAAATCTATTTAAAATCCCGGTAGGTACATAATTTGTTACGGACCTTCATTATTAATGAGCAAACTCAAATTTATTAATAGATTATAGCAATAATATATTATATAAAAGTACATACAAATCTTCTGCAGGTCATCGTAATGGCATAATCTAAAGTCAATAAGTTATGGACATTTTCCTTCCATTTAGCTGACACATCTCAGTATTATGCATATGAAAAGGTTTACTATGTATCTTTATTGTATAAATCCAGAAGCCCTACTTGACGCCTAGTTGATGATACTTATTGTTTTAAAAAATGAATTTGAAGATTATTTATAAGTGTGCGTCGTGATAGTTTAAACAAATAAGATGGAACTATTTTTTTGATTTGTTTCATTAATACTTTAGCTGAAAAGCAGATATGAAAGTGTTTATTAGTTACAAAACGGGATATTTCAGTAAAACAGCCATAGTGATGTTTATCCCATTTTCAGCCTCAGAAGGAAACATGTCCAATCGAACCCTGGACAGTTGAAGGAAGAATGAAGAGCAAAGTTGAAGAGGAACTTAAGAAATTGGAATCAGAGTTGAACTATACAATAATACGGCCGGCTATTGTCTACGGCGTAGGTGATAGGAGAAGCCTCAGTAAGTTTTATTAGCGTTTTTTTTGTAATATCGTAAGTTTTTGATGAATTTTAAATTAAATTTTCTCACGATTTTCATTATAATTTAAAGGAGCGTTCAAGTATAACGTAACGCATCTTATGAAGATTTTTGGGCATCCCAGTCCCAGTTTCGCGTCGTAACATTAACATAACCCATTTCCAACTTAGACAGCCATGAGAGCCATGCTAAAGAATATGCTGCCGCTCTAATTTGGCCGGCTCGGCCGAAGTGATGCCACGGGCTCACAGAATAGCGTGAAACGGTGCTTCTACTTTGTTTCGCTGAGTGAGGATATCGGAGGCCCGTTTAAATGCCGCTTAAACGGCTTAAAAAAGCCGGCAACTCAACCAATGCGTGTACTATGATGCGGTTGTCCATGGGCGATGGTATTCTCTTATCATATAGGAGACCCACCTGGTCCGTTGTTCGCTATACCATTAAGACGTTACTTTACACGCGTATAATGTTGTCGAGAGCATTAGCAAGTCGGTAAAATATCTTAATGGTATTTGCGATAAAAATACTAAATCAATATAATAGTATTGCTCAAATAAATGAATCTCGCAAGACATTTTAAAATTTTATTTATTAAAAAAAAGTATTACGTAACCCGTACCATGTAATAGACCTCTTTTCCCACCCCTTTAATGCAACGTACAGTTTTACGAGCCGCTACCCGTAAATTGCGTTGCGTAATACTTTAAACTCTTCCTAAGGAGTTACTTATACCTTTAGTATTATATGTCTGAGCTGGGTTAGAATTACACTGGCACGGTCAAATGCTATTTCACTCTTTGTTACGCTCTAATGTTTTACTATGTGGTGGTAAAATAAATATTTTGTATTTGTTTTGTTACAAAATGAATAAATGTAACACAATCTACAATTAAATAAAAATTTACACAGATAATACGGCTGCATTTGTCATATAAAAATGTATTATAACGAATATTCCAGCACCGCGTCTCTTGTATGGTGGAATTTACAAACACCTCCGTGAAACCATGAAGCTGCTGTGGACGCCGAATCTCAGAATGAATACTGTACACGTGAGAGATCTCTGCCAAGCTATTTGGAAGCTGTCCAACATACCAGAGGCACAGGGGCAGATATACAATGTGGTGGATGAAGCTAACAGCACTCAGGGCAGTCTGGCCGAAATTGTCGCGAAAATATTCAACATAAACTATGATTACTATGGAACAGCTATATCCGCATTGGCTAAGGTGAGGTTTTATTTTTTAAATAGTGGAAGATCCATGCTGACGCACTAATTGGGCCGGCTCGTCCTAAGCGTTACCACGGGCTCACGGAATATTCAACGTCACATGGTAGTTGTACTTGAAACGGTACCTCTACTGTGTTTCGCTGAGTGAGTTAGGATATCGGAGGCCCTTAAAAATTTCGCTTAAGAGGCGTAAAAAGTCGAAAACACAACCAATGCGCGGATTGGCGCGGTTGTCCATGGGCGGCGGTGTCTCTTGCCATATAGGAAACCCACCCTTGTCCACTATACAATAAAAAAGTCAGATGATTCATTAATTAGAACATGAAACTTCTATAACAAATATTTTAATGTGTGTCAATTTGCACTTTTTTTATAAACTTCCTCTTTTAAGGACGAAAATTCTGTATGTTTTACTGAAATTGACCAAATTTAAAAGATTTGTAATTATTTTTTTGATTTATCGAATAATAAGATTAGTTGATACCAATATTATATTTGAGGTAAATAGTAGACCTTCAACGTGCAATTTAACTTAAACCTAATTTAGTGATTACTGATATTATTTGTTTGGCACTTTCAGAATGACATAGTGTTCGTAGCGGAAGAGGCGAACGTAAAACACTTGACGGCGTGGGCGGAAATTTGCCGGATATACAGCCTGGAACATTGCCCCCTAGAACCTTACGCGAGCTCCGAGCTCCTAAGCAACAAGCAGCTGTGTCTCGATGGCACCAAGGTCCAGAGTCTCATAAAACTTGAAGTGCCCACACCCACCGTAGAGAAACTGCTGGAGGTAAAAACTACGTTTTGTTTTACTTATAATTTTTAAGAATATTCGAAATTACCGCTTAAGACAAGGAATTCCTTGAAACATGCGGACGCACTAATTAGGGTTGGTTCGTCTGAAGTGATACCACGGGCTCACAAAATACTAAGCGTGAGATAGTAGACTTAAAACGGTGTCTACTGAGGTTGGTTGAGCGAGTGAGGATATCGAGGTTTCTTAAAAATGCTGCTTAAGCGGCGTAAAAAGCCGGCAACACAAATGGCTATGATTGTAGCGCGGTTGTACATGGCGGTGGTATTCTCTCTTACCACATAGGAAACTCACCTGCTCTGTTGTCCGCTATACCATAAGAAATGTAACTAATTGTATATTGGAATGTTTCCAGGTACTGCAGGACTACGCCTCAATGAATCTCTTCCCCAAGGAGTTGCTCGTATTACCGTGATGATTTTGTAACCAGTTTAAAACAATTGATGGCGTTTTGCGTTTTAGATGTAATCAAATGAGCTTTCAAAAGTATTTTTCGAAATTCTTAAACGACCACCTTTTTGATGCTGTGATAGGTTGAAATTTTAACACTGTAACCATATAGATTTTATCGACAAAGACTGGAAATGCCAAATCACATTGCACTTTTACTAATTCACGTCCGAACATAATTTTTAATATAGAATCCCTCATAATAAATATAATAAAACCTGCAGTTGCAATTATTGTAAATGTGTTAGTAACAGTGAGTCGTATGAAAACCGGGCAATACAATTCCACCCATAAAGAATTTTAATGAGATTTTAAAGTCGTGTCCGTATGTACTTATATTATATTTAAATTTAAAATAATCAGTGATTGCACTTTAAGCTTGTGGTTTGACCAGTATGCAATAAAAGCCCTATGAAACGTTGACAGTACGTTTTATTTAATTCGTTTTTTAACACATTTCATAACGTGAAGGGATCACAGGGTTAGTCTTGCATACTGCGTTTGAAATTACCATTAATTAAGATCTTTAATTTTAGATATTTTATTGTAAGCTTAATTATTGTATTACTCGCTCAAGTTGTATGCATTTTAAAAAAATTACTTTTGTTAAGCAAATTAGCTTTGGTGAAATTTTATGAAACAAAGTTTCTTCCGTTTTGTATTTTCGTTGTATGTGTAGCATATTTTTATTGGCGTAATAAATAATTTAGAATTGTGTGTAATTCGTATTTCTCATCCAATTTTTTAGTTAACAATAATATTTTATCGTCACCAAAAAGTTTCCTTTTTATCTCTGCAAAATTATGGTGACCGCTCAATATTAACTAGAGGAACGTTAAAATACGTAAGTAAAATATATAAAGCTGTTATGTAAGTACAGGCTCACAGAAGAATACTCAGCATGAATCGCTACTTGTACTGTATTTCGCAGAGTGAGTGAGGATATCTAAGGCCCATAATAATGCCGCTTAAGCGGCGTAAGAAGTCGGCAACACAATCAATGCGCGGTCTGTGGCGCGGTTGTTCATGGGCGGCGGTGTTGTCTTTCCATATAAGAGACCCACCTGCTCCGTTGTCAGCTATAGAATAAAAAAGAAAAAAATAATATGTATTTGTTATTACAATTTCAACTACAGAGGTCCCTAGCCTATTAAATACATTGTTAAATTGTTTAAGTAGTTATCTAGGTACAGTAAAAACAAATTAATTTAATTGTGCCTCAACTAGAGGATTCTGTGTTTCATGCGAATAGGTCACTTTATTAAACAAATGAGCAAAACTATTTAACTTAACAGTATATAAATACAGGAAAATATAAGAATCTTGCTTGTCAATGTTTACATAGTATGAGATAAGACCTAACATATGTTCATTTTAAAAGAACTAACGAATAATATGTAAGCTGTATGAATAAAAAAACAATTAAATTGAATTAAACTTTATTAGAAACCGTGTCTCGTACTGTCATCTTGTACGGTTGTCACTTGGTAACCACATCGCAACGATTAATCCACCTACGATTGAAAATGATTTTAATTTAATAGAATCTATCATTAAATATACAATCAATTTAAAATTCATCTCACAATCAATTTAATTTTTACACTCGTGGGTGAGCCATACTAGAGCATATGCTGACGCACTAATTGCGCCGACTCGTCCGAAGTGACATCACGGGCTTACAAAATACCAGCGTTACACAGTTCTTGTACTTTGCTTTCGTTGAGTGACTGAGAACATCGAAGGTCCTTGAAGCTATACTGTTAAAAAGGCGTAAAAAGCCGGCAACCCAACTAAAGCACGTATTGTTGTGGCACGATTGTCCATGGACGGCAGAGATGTCTTTCCAAAGACTACACCTGTCTGTGCCTTTGTAAGTAGACATGTTCTGAGTAGTCAGGTCATTTAAGAAACGGATAAATAATCTTCTCGTTAAATTAATAAATGGTATTGCGCGATCGATTGATGATGTTATTGGAGTAATATTATGATATAATGTACATACTTATATTAAGAGCAATATATCCTCCAATCATTGCGGAGCAGTGATTAGCCAATAATGTCGCAATCAATTGCACGCTGAAAAAACCAAAGCCTCGAGCTACAACTACAGACAAACATGTCGCCATTCCTCTGAAAAAAAAGAAAAAAAATTGAAATTAAATTTTTATCTAAAATGAGAATATATCATCTTAAATCCGTCTTGATAAAAGTTAGAAATGCTACAGTTTCAATATATTTATAGTAAATACAAAGATATACGAATTACCTCAGCTGTGTAGGATTTAATTCCACCAAATATGTATTTATATTTCCCAATATTAGTGCCACGTAAAGAAATATAAAAAACAATGCTATACTCGCTATTGGTTGCTGAACTAACAGAAGTAAAAGTCCAGCTATAATTGCTATAGTAAATACTAATAATGTAGTTCTCTTTTTACCAAAAGGTCCCACTACAAATGTTAGGATTATATTCAAACTGCCCGATAAGCCAGAATAGCACATAACTGCATACAAAGTCATAGGTTGTATGGTATTACTACAATCAGTGGTCTGAAAAAAGTATTAAGTAAAAAAGTATTATAAGTATTAGGTTTAGGAAAACTTATTAGAGTAGCCAATTAAAGTAATAGGAATAAATGAGTTAACGAATAAAATTGTTACAAATTAATTTATTTATGGTATAGCGAACAACGGAGTACGTGGGTCTCC
>DWCF01000208.1:0-57097 GCA_018230265.1 Delias oraia | reverse complement strand
TAAGAAATATAGGCTATATAGGCTCTTTTCTTGAAGGTCCCCACGTTCTTTTGGTTTGGAACTACCCTGGCAGCTGATAACACACGTGGTTCGCAGTCTAAACGATTATTCAATAACTTATTACTTATGAACAAATTTAATCTTTCAAATCGTATTCTATCGGATCCGAATAGAATAGAATATCCTACAATTCTGCCAACTCAACAAAACGTAAAATAATTATAAATAATATTTCTGCTGCGTCATTGATAATAAAAATCGATCTCCATTTACTGTATTAGAACCACGACTCTCATTATACGTATTAATTCGTGCATAAGTGAACTAGAAATCTATAGTTCATTCATCTTCGAAAGTATGCCTCCTTCAATCAAATCAACATTACAAGTATTATTTTCGCTTTAGCGAGAATAATACTCAGAAATTTGCAATATAATAAAAAAACAGGGTCTGGTTAGTTCTGAAATTGCCCGTGAGAGAGCCAGACTGTATCATATGCTGATACTGATTGTGTCGGTTCGTACAATGTGGTACCTCGGGCTCACACAATACTCAGACTGAAACGAAACTTTTTTATTTAATTAGTATGTAATAAGTAAATAATCAATGATTTAGTTAGAATGAGGATGCTATTGATGAAATTATTACACTTAAACGACGAAAAAAGCCGACAACACACAACACAGCAAGCACGGACTGTGGCACGGTTGTACATCAGCGGCGGTGTTCTCTTAACATACTAGACCCATCTGCTCTGTTACACACTATACTATAAAATATCGATAAAATAAAATATAATGTCATAAAAGGAATAAAATCAAATTAAAATAAATCTATCCAATAAAATATATGAATTTATTCTGTTAATTTTTTTATAAGTATTTCTTTCAGCCTATGGATGTCTAAATATAGATTCACAATGATATTGAGATGAAGCCATCAGTTAGACGTGGCTAGCAAAAACCGTACAATTCTACTTTTTGTACATTAATTAAGAACGAAATGAGCAATAATGAACCGGCCGACAGCCGCTAACAAGCTTCAATCTCGCTCATCAATCTGTCATTCGATCCTGAATGAATTAGCGAGGAATGATTGAACGGATCATAATTGACATCTAAAACCACACGAATTAATGACCCTTTTTTTCATAAAAACCACTCAGTTCATAGTTTTGCATGATTAAGTAACAATGACCGCTTATTATAAAACGGACAGCGAACAAGACCTCTGATAGTAAATCACCACGCCCATGGACAAATTCGTCGCAGTTCGATGGATTGCAGGACTGTTACGTTAAATAAATTTATGACATGTATGTATTACAAAACCATTCGTCAGATTTTTGATTAAACTATAGTATCTGTAAAAAATGTATGCCTAGAAATAAAATGCTTCAGATAAACTCTAAACAAAAAAAACTTAAAAATATAAGATTACAACTATATTAAATTTTTGAATAACAATTCTAGATTTACCATATTAATATTCTTTCGAACTCAATACCTATCGCTTCGTGGTAGGCTTATAAGACCACTTACCACAAATCTCGAAAATACTTTGTATTTTATGTGCCATAAAGTTTAGCGGATTTTAAAAAAACCATGTAAAAAAAGCTACAAAACTCAAAATAAAATTCAAATTTATATTGTCTTATAATTAAAGGACAGAATATAAATTTGAATTTTATTTTTAATCATTTATTAATTTTACAATTTTATTTTGACACATATGCGTAGACAGATTTTATTTGGACTGGTTATTTTGACAGATGTGCATGATGGTATGGCATATGTCACTTTCTAATAATATAAATAACGTACTTTTTACAATTTAATAAAAATTACGAACATGATGCATTCTCAATAACAAATTGTAATCAATAAGGCATTGACCTTGCTTAATTAAAAGATAATGAGTTATTGAGTTTCACTTAACAGTCTGATAAGCCATATTTAGCCAGATTTATATTGTAATGTTTAGCTATCTCAAGTTTTTTTATTATATAGCAGACAAAGGAGTATGTGGGTCTCCTATATGGTAAGGGAAGACCGCCGCCCATCCACAACCACGCCACAGTCGGCGCTTTCATTGTGTTGCCGGCTTATCTCGAGCTTTATTGTAATAATATTAAAATACAATTTATAATCACAAAATCTTCAGCGTGAAACGGTCCATGTATTTAATTGTTGTGCTGAATGGAGTGAGGATTTATTTTATGTTATAGCGGACAGCGGAGCGGGTGGGTCTCCTATATGGCAAGAGAACACCGCCGTCTGTGGACAACCACGCAACAGTCCGTGTTCTAGTTGTGTTGCCGGCTTTTCACGCCGTATAAGCGGCATAATTTCAAGTGCCTGGAAGCAAGCATATATTCAGGCGGCATATATCCCTTGATATCACTTCAGACGTACCGGCCCAATAAGTGCGTGAGCATATGATTCAGCTTGGCTTTCACGGGTGTGACAGTTTTATGACACTCGCCTGGACACTGTTAAGCCATTCAAAAGACCAAATAAATTATTTAATAATTTTAGATTAAATTTTTTTTTACGGTCCAGAATTCGATACCCATAACTCACTCACTTTGCGATAGGCTTATAAAACTTAGCTACACGGCTCTGATTGAAATTTTATTGTTGAAATTTAGAACTAAGTCTATTGAAAATGCCCATTTTAGTATAACCTAGGAAGAATAATACACTAAATGTTAAACAAGAAAAAGAATTAAAAGCCATAGTAAAAGTATTGTGATACTACCACAGATTAAAGACGAAATAAGCTTGAATGGCTATAAATAGATACTTCTTAGAATTTCGTCATTCCAACTCTGAATAAAAGTGAAATTGAACTGTCAGTTCCATAAATGTGATCATATTTTATAATCTGTCACGTTTTAATTATTATTATTAGTCACTGGCTGCGATATATTCTCGTTGAGCGTCGATTTAACATTGTCTATGGACTATTATATAGAATTAGAAGTCATTTGATTATTTCCATATACGTAACAAATTTTAGTAGTTTATAGACTACTATTATTAGAGTAGTGTAACTTAATAAAAGTGTATATTTTAAATATGTATAACAATTTTGGGCGGGTAATGATGAAGCACTTTGTGTCGTGTACATATAATATAGAATCATCTGCCTGCAAAGGTATTTTCAAACCATTACGACTTAGGAGACCTTCAAAAAAAGAAGGTAACTATTCCTAAAAGGCCGGTAATGCACCAGCGGCCAAGCAGAGGCGAATTTCCACGGGCCGATGTGTGGTTAAGTGATCGGTTACCTCCCTATTTTCATAAAAAAGAGATTACACCAACCGCAGACTATAATGCTCCAACCTACTCTGGTTGAGTTGTCGACCTATTTTAGCCACTGAAACTATATAAACCTTTCGAATGCCCAGTTAAAGACAGTACTACAATTTCAAGTTGGTATTCTGTGAGCCCGTGGTATCATTCCGGATGAGACGGCCCAATCAATCTCGTGACTGTCCCAAGGATAAGACAGTGTGTACCTTCCAATAACTGAACATAGTTTATATTTATTTAAGAATTATAAAGAATGTTTTGATTCCATGAGGAATAGTCTATTATTATCTCATAATATAAAAAACAACCAAAGATATAAAAACTTCTTGACTTCGCACCAAAAACAAACAAACAGAGAGTTTATTTTCCCGGCTTTTGTCAAAGGTGTTGTAATAATACACTCTATAGTCTATGGTATGCTTATACAAGCACGTCATATCTTATCACGTGTCACCTCACACCTCTAACAAGTTAACACTGATTCGCATTTAAGATCAATGGATTTAGTTTAAGAGCTGAAACGCTTTTTTCTATGTAGAACTTTTTCAAACAGAAAACTCAGCGTGAAACTGTATTTATACTGTGTTTCACAGCGTGAGTTAGAATATCGAAGGTTTTTAAAAATCTCGCTTAAGCAGCGTAAAAAGCTGGCATCACAACCAACGCGCGGATTGTGGCGCGGTTGGTGATGGGCGACGGTGTTCTCTTATTATATAGGAGACCGACCGGCTCCGTTATCTTATATAGAATAAAAATAACCTATATTACCATTTCAAAATATTACTCCTGTAAAGAGTAGTATAATATTAATCGTGCAAGTATAAGAGCACATGTTAAATGTACTGTTTTGCTGAGTGAAGTAATCGGAGCCCACCAAATTACACCATGAAATCGCTTGATAAGACGAAATGCAACCAAAACTCAGATTGCATCCTAGTTGTCCATGGGCGACTGTGATCTTAGCATCAAAGCACCCACTTGCCGCATAGTCTGCTATAATAAAAAAATAATCGTCTAATGTCTCCGAGCCTATCGGGAAATGTCAGTGCACTGAAGGTGTAAACGCATTCGATACATTTAACGTAACATGACGCAATCCGCAACATTGGCGGGAATTCTCATTGACAGGTGTCCCCTTTCACAATATTAAAAAAATGGTCAATTACTTTTGCTGCTAACATGTTTTTATTTAAACAAAACAAATATCTGTTAAAACTAATAAACAGTTAGGAACAAATTAACGTAAAATATAAAGTAGGTTTGTACATGTCAATTATCACACGCCATTGTTTTTACACGCTATGGAACCGCTTTGTAATTGATCTCTTCTCTGTGGTTAACTGTCATACATCAATCACCATGCCAAATTTGTACTATACTTATATTAATTTATAATATTGTTATAAATGTGTAGAGCTTTTATTGCTATAAATAATAAAATGATAAATTGGCTGAAAACATAAACTACTAAAAATACGTCATCAGCAAAAATCAGTAGAAGTAGCGTTTTAAGTCAAACTACCATTTCATGCCGAGTATTCTGTGAGCTTATAGTATCACATCTAACGTGCTGGGCCAATAAGTGCGTCCGCATATGCTTTAACATGGCTCTAACACGGGGCGACAGTAGTAAGTCACTCGCCCGGCCACTGTCAAGCCCTTCCCGAAACCAAATAAATCATAAATTAATTTATAATTGTCCAAACCGAGGCTCGGACCCGATACCTAACGCTTCACGGTAGACCTATTAAACCACTAAGCTACGAGGCTCTCTCTAGATCAATGTTATATTACTCAATCCTTGATTTAGTTATCAATACAAAAATCATGGAATCAAATATATATAATATATACTTATTTTCATATATATTATATTAAATCAACTAATTATTTAATTATTATATGTCACAAGCTGCTAATGGAAGTGAAAAGTTCATCTGGGTTAGTGAAAATAGCCATCAATCTTCGAGCAACAGTGCAAAACGGGACGGGAAAAGCGGCACTGCTACGGGAAGCCGACATCAAAGTATCAGAGCTCCGACGCGGCTGCCAAAACATTTGCCGAAAAAAGTGTCATCTGAAAATATTCTAGCTTCCTAATTGCCGTGGCTAATTCTGTTTATTGTTCGACAGGTCGTTAACTCCATATTATTGTCTCTCCAGCGTCTGTTATGTCTGTGTGTGTGTATATATATAGTAGTGACCCGGAACCCGTGGGATAGCTATGCTGAAGTAAAACCTAATCCACTAATTTCGCCCGTCTTTAGTGATAACAGGGGCTCACAGAATACTCAGCGTGAAACGGTTTCATTGAGTGAGTGAGGATATAGAAGATCCTTGAAATTATGCCGTTTAATCGGCGTAAAAAGCCGGAAACACTGCAAGCGTGGACTGAAGCGCGTTTGTCCATGGGCGGCGGTTTTCTACGATATAGGACACCCACCTGCTCCGTTACCCGCTAATACCATAAAAAATATCGCTTAAGTGGCGTAGAAAGTCGGCAACACAACCTAATCGCGGATTATGACGCGATTTTACATCAAGGCAACCCAAAAAAATAATATCTTTATCATAGGATCTTCATTATTGTCGTGATCTATTTACAACATTTGTTGATGTCAAAAAAAAATACTTCTATTTAATTAATTTTACGCCATCTGCTCCGTTCTCCGCTACATAACTGATTTTACTAAAATAGACTTCTAAACAAGCAATTCACATACAGATTGACACAGTATACAATATATATAGGTAACATACCATTATTAATAAGTATGCAGATAATTCGGGTTCACTTTGATGATAATACCACATTATATCTGTATTGAAATAGAATAATAAGTAGCGTTTTTATGATATAGCGGACAACGGAGCAGGTGGGTCCTATAAGGTAAGAGAATACCGTCCATGGACAACCAAGCCACAATCCGCGCATAGGTTGTGTTACCGGCTTTACGCCGCCATTTTTAAGGGCCTCTGGTAACTTTACTCACTCAGCGAAACACAGTAGGGGTACCGTTTCAAGTACAACTACCATTTTACGTTCAGTATGAATTAAAACATGAAATTAAAGAACAAAAAAGATTTATATAAAATATTAGTAGAATATCGATATATGTACCTTCCTACGCGTTCGAATAGTTCGCGCTCGGAATTGTCTATGCTAAATCCGTCGTAGAGTTATTGTCTCTATTATAACCGAAGATAATCCTTATTTATACTCTACATATCTGTCAACTGCTTACAGTTACAATCTATATTTCACGGTTTTATGTAATTTGTATAACTTGACTTTAATTTTGATTATATATTCACAGATATGGGAGTTTTGTTTATATATAGAGGACAACAGAGCAAATGATTCTCGTAACGGTAAGAAATCACCTACGCTCATGGACAACCGCGCCACAATCCGCGCTTTGGTTGTTTTGCTGGATTTAACGCCGCTTTAGCAGCATTTTAAGGGCCTCTTATATCCTCACTCACTCCGTTAAACAAGTTCGGTTTCAGCACCGTTTCATGCTGAGTATTTGTAACAACCCTTCTCCATATTTCTAGGATCCCTATAGACAAATTCATAAAGTATAAAGAATATAAAGTAGACTAATATATAAAGTAAACCTTTTTCGTGGCATCTTTTGTATGAAAACTATTAATACCATGCCATTGAACTAAATGCTGACCCATTAAATTTTATTGTTACAGAATTTACTACATGCGTAAACATGTGTACATAACTGTTAAAGTGATAATAAAATTCGCAATATCTTTTAAGGATTTCAAAATCAAACTCAAAAATCATTTATTAAAATAGGCCCCAAAGGGCACTTTTGAAAATCAATTTACAACAGTAAAGCTACCATTGCTTCGGAAGATATACCTCTAAAAAAAGACCCAACAAGAAACTCAAATGGTTTCATTATTTTATCGCCAAATTTACAATAGCTGGTTTTTTGAAAAATGTGTGACGTTTTCAGTAGATTGAACCACGAAACCGATTCTGAGCGTGAATTTCCAGTGGAAAATGCGTACAACTGCCAAACTAGAAATATAAAAAAAAAGTTTCATCGTTTGTATATATTTTGAAAGAATAGTAGCTAAATGGTTTTATTAGCCTACGAAGCGAGTGCTGTCGGGTTCGAATGCCGGTCCGAATAAAAAAAATATATTTATAATGTGTTCGGTCCTTGAAAGGTCTTCACAGTGGCCGGGCAAGTGTCTTTATATGCTGAGGAATTAATTGAGCTTGCTCGTCTGAAGTGATACCTCGGGCTCACAGAATACTCAGCGTAAATTGGTACTTGTACTGTGTTCGTTGAGTGAGTGAGGATATTGGCCTTGTAGTTATTCTGCTTTAGCGGCGTAAATAATATAGGAGACCTGCTCCATTATCCTAAATATCACAAAAACAATATTTTTATGGTATTTGCTCTCCACTACTCTTTAGAACTAGCCTGTCCACATTTCTAAAGCAAGTAGGGACCTTTAAAAATAATTTATACTTAAAGTGCCCATGAGCGGGATATTAATGTTAAAGCCTCGTGTCAATGTTCGATACGAAAATTATTCCATACAATAAACACGCAAACGTTCAGAAACGCTATAAAACTTATCCGACCATGAAATTCGTCCAGCATCCGACCACACGCATAGCGAACTTTTATTAATTACTTATATTTTTTCAAGATACACTTTAAAATTTCGATCTCTCATTACATATGTTTAATCACATATGTCTGTCTATACCTCTTGCATTTTTTGACAGTCACAAAAAATCGCGCCATAATTTGAATGTGTTGTCAGCTGTTTAATCGTTTAGCAGTATAATAAGGTGGGCCATCGGTAATGTTAATTACGAAATACAATACAAGTACTATTTGACATTCTGTAAGCCCGTGGTATCAATTTGAATGAGCCGGCCCAATTACTGCGTCAGCATATGCTTCAGCATGATTCTTCCACGGATACGAAAGTTTTAAGATACTCGCCAGGCCAGTGTCAAGCCATTCCAGACCAAATAATTTTTAAATTTTATTCAGACCGGGCATAACCTTAGACCATTTAGTTACAAGGCTCTCAAACATGTGCCACGTATGAAAAGTTAAATCCTAAAGAATTTCAATGTTCACTAAAATAACTCACGCCATAAAAATAATCATAAAATAAATAGTTAATTTTATGACATCTGTATTCGCCAAAACAAAATCCCAGTCACACAAGAGTTGTTAATAAATATATTAAGATCTGAATGATGATATCGGAGGCCCTTGAAATTATAGCGCTTAAGCGACGTAAACAGCCGGCAACATATCCAAAATGCGGATTGTGGCGCGGATAACGGAGCAGCCGGGTCTTCCCTATTGTAAGAGATCACCACCGACCATGGACAACCACACCAAAACGACGCTATTGGTGATGATGGCGGCGTTTTCACCGCTTAAGCGATGATCAGCGTAACAGTATAAGAACTAATTCACACTGGTGTTCTGTGAGCCCGCGGTTCGCACAAGCCGGACTAATTAGTGCGTCAGCATTCTTCTCCATGGCTCTCATAGAAGTTTCTTTTAAATTAATAATTCTCAACACCTTTATTTTAGTTTAATATAGAGTTTTTATCAAAACAAATTTAATTCACCGCTTTAGATAAAAAAATCGCGTCACTATAAGACCATGCAGGCGCGCACTGTACATCATCTGAATTGGATTATAGTCTATGAACTAGAAACGACGATTTGATTGTTTTTAGAAGTTGCGGCAACATAATGTGCCAAATAATGCATGGACATGAGTTTCAATGAAACAAAAAAGAGAAACATTTTACTTAAGTAATTTTTACTTAAGTAACACATAATATCATACAGAAACATATATATAAAAAACTTTTTAATTTATACTTTTCTTAAATATACGAAACTTCAGAGATGTTATTTGTTACAATTATCATCCTAAATTTGAGCGTTTTGAATTGAAGCATTGCTGTTTAAATCGCCAAAGGAATTAAACTCAAATAAAGATAAAAGAAATATTGATAAGAAAGAAATATGGAGATTATGAGTAATTATTAATTGTAAATGGATTTCAAAAACTGAATATGAGGTCATAAATTCGAATTTTGTTTCCATTTTTATCTCAAATAAATTCTAGATATACAATCTTGATTGACGCAACTATTGTCTGATAAAATATGATTTATTATTGGCTAATTGTCTCACCTTAATTTTTCACACGCAAAATATTCAGCGTGAAATGATAGAAGTCATTGCAAAGATGCTTCTACAGTTTCGCCGAGTGAGTGGGAATATCGGAGACCTTTAAAAATGCCGCTTAAGTGGCGTAAAAATGCTCAACCAATACGCGGACTGTGGCGCGTTTTTCCATGGGCGGCGGTGTTCTCTTACCATATACGAGGCAAACCTGCTCCGTTGTCCGCTATACCATAAAAATACATGAAAATGTACACAGTTTAAACATTCAATTCATTTGAGTACAAATCTCTCTTAAGCAGTGTGTACGAAATAGAATTTCATTCATTTAGGTAACCATCGGATACGCGTGGAATAGTTCCTGCGGGATAGCATTGATGTATTCTGGTGTTTACAGCGACAGAAATAGCTTTGTGACGAACTATTGCCAAGTGGATGTGACGTAATGGCACAATAGGTAGCGCTTGGGCAATGACTGGGTTTCATTTTTGAGTCTAGACAAATTGAGAACTTTCAGTTGAGCGGTTTTGTATACTATTGTGATGATGAGTTTGATTCCCGGTCCAA
This sequence comes from Delias oraia, assembly GCA_018230265.1. Lineage (NCBI taxonomy): Eukaryota > Metazoa > Arthropoda > Insecta > Lepidoptera > Pieridae > Delias > Delias oraia. Next base: position 47,010 of record DWCF01000208.1, on the reverse strand, counting down.
ATGTTAAAAAAACTCAGCGTGATTCTTGTACTGTATTTCGATGAGTGAGTTAGGATATCGGAGGCGCTTAAAATTGCGCTTACGCGGTGTTCTCTACCATATAGTAGACCTAACTGCACAGTTGTCCGGTATATTATAGAAAATATAGGCTTTTCAATATAGGCTTATCATATAGGCTATGAAAAAAATAGGCCATCTTAATAAAAGCTTCAAAGGTTAAAAACTTTGTTTTTTATAGTATGTTCACAGTATGTATTTGGAACATACATCATCTAAATTTGTGCCGTAAGACGTCCACTGCTGGACATAGGCGTCCCCCTTGGACCTCATGTATACCTGTCGGAGAAGACCGGCATCCGGCGTCTTAACAGAACATTATTGAGAATAAATAATACAAACTAACACATAATTAAATAACACGTACACATACACACACACACACACTTTTGTACAATATATTTTATTCAATAAAACCAAAAATCCACGATTGAGCCTGAGCCTGGAGATCCTGTCATTCAAAAATAAGAGAGAAATAAAAAATAGGTAATTTTATTCAATAAAAGCTTTTTTACAATAAATATGCTCTTATTGAAATGTCTGCGACGACATTTCAATATAGTTTTGCGATGACCTTACTTTGTTTTTAAGATTACTCATATATTGTTGCACCTTTAACATCTTTATTTATAGATTATAGTTGACAACGCCAGTCTAGTTTCCCAATGGTAACATCGCCGCCCATGGACAATCGCGCCACAGTCACAACTTGTATTGCCTATTTATCGCTTAAATAGTATTAAATGGTGTTAAATGGTAACTATAGATCAATCATCCAGCGGAACACAGTACAAGTATTTGAATCTGGTATTCTATGAACTTGTGGTACCGCAATCCGGCCAAATTAGTGCCTCATCATGGCTCTCCCATGAGTAATATAGTTAGGACACTCGCCCGGCCACTGTCAGCTCTTACAAAGACCGATCAATTAATTTTTTTATTCGAACCGGAGATCGAACCAAATACCTTTTGATTTGTGTAAGACTTATAAGACAACTTAGCCACGAAGCTCTTGCCTTACAAAACAGTTTAACAGACGAAGCTATTCTGTTAGCACATGTTCACCCCAGACAAGCCGGCCTAAAGTTGTCGGTTAAAGTCAAAGAAAATTAATCGCATACTATGTGGCAGTGCATGTGTCGTCGTTCAATGAACGCGCTAGTTATTCAATCAAATAGCAGATCCAACCAGGTGACTGTGACATCTTCACATGTACACACACACAATGAAACGCGTGCGCCTCACAGCGCCATAAACATTTAATTTAGACGTTTAGAATTTTTGTAACAAGCACTTAAATTTTAATATGGTTCCTACTACAAATTGACTTTTTTTATTCTAGATTTTTTTCATTAAATTATTTACAACCTAGAATAGATATGGGAAAAGTTCGAAAGTGTATCTTTAGTTTGTAATTTTTTTAATGACTATCTCGCTCTGTAAGCCATACGGTCATTGCAGCTTAACGCGGACTAAGTGGCGAGTGGAATAGCTCGCAGAGTGGGTTATACCACGACAAGCACAAGGGCGTCTTCTGTGAGACTCGAACCACGGCTTGGCCGTCGTGGGGAATTTAGTCGCAAGTATTTGGAATTAGAAGTAAAATCACCAGTGGGAGAGCCACGCTGAAGCATAAATTGGGCCTGCTCGTCTGAAGTGATACCACGGGCTCACAGAATACTCAGCGTGAAACGGTACTTGTACTGTGTTTCGCAAATTGAGTGAGGATATCGGAGGCCCTTAAAAGTGTCGCTGATGCGGCGTAAAAAGCCAGCAACACAACCAATACGCGGAATGTGGCGCGGTTGTTCATGGGCGGCGGTGTTCTCTAACCATATTGGAGGCCCACCTGCCCCATTGTCCGCTATACTATAAAAAAACAATATTTTTTTGTCTGTTGGCGTAATTTACGTAATTTACTTATTACTAAGCTTACTCCGTTTCCAAAGCACTACTGCAGAAAAAACGGCCAGCAAACTACTATGCAACATTGTCTCCAATTACGCATCTTTGACTGTGCAATTTAATTCTACTCATGTACTTTTTAGAATAAATAAAGAAGAGCAGAGACTCCTAATACAGGCAAATTTTTGCTTAAAAGGTATTTCTAGATACTATTATTTTAAGAAAAATTTGTTAAAAAAATGAAATATATATTACAAATTCATTTATTCCAACTGAATTGATTTGATCTGTTGCTATTAAAAATACCCAGCTACTCTCACCTCTGATGACCTTGAGCAATAAATAACACTTCAGAACAGAACATAACCTCTAAATTCTGATCTTAGATCTCAATTGGAGAATCGTATTGGATATGGCGTAATTTTATCAATGTGATCGTTTTCCGTATTGCTTCGGAGGCCATTATGAAATTGTATATTATTTGACCCCTCGCTGTTACCTTAATGGCGATAATCACTTAAGATAGCTAATTGTGCAACTAATTTCCATTGGAATTAAATTTATATAAATTTTCCTTAATATATCTGTCGATTTGTTTAATGGAAGTAACATTAAGGCGTTAACCTCTGTGTTTGTTCACAATTGTCTCTAAATACTATCGAACCCGTGGGAGAGCTATGCTGAAGCATATGCTGATGCATAATTTGGGCCGGCTTGAGCGAAGTGATACGGCTCACAGAATACTCAGCTTGAAAATGTACTTATACTGTGTTTCGCTGAGTGAGTGAGGATATCGGAGGGCCTAGAAATTATACATAATCCGGCAATGCAACCAAAGTGCGGATTTGGGCGTGGTTGTCCGGTTGGCGGCGGTGATCTGTTACCATAGAGAAAACCCGCCTGCTTTGTTGCCCGCTATACCATAACTGATATATGCCCGCTATACCATAAATCATGATAATCATAATATCATTTATTTATATATGTAAAGAAAATCTTGGACTCCTTTTTAAATAAGACTGTTTTCTTTATCTATCATCGACAAAGCCTAAATGTCAAAACTTGGCAAGATGTCATTATATTGTTTTACTAGAAAATAATTATTTTAGGATTTCTTAATTTATATTGCACACGTCATTGTTAATAATTAAAAATAAAAAAATATATAAGACTATAAGTAAGGGCTTATTTTTTTTATTATACAGAGAAACGCAATTGAGCCTTTATTTTCTTGAAAAACTAAAAATAACATTACATATATATATATATATATTCATTTATACTATTTTTATATGATTGAAAATATTCATGATGAACTTACATTCAAAGTTTCAGTATAAGTCACCATTACTACACTTTAGTCACGGTAATTAAGATATTAATAATTTATTCAAATGTTATTCAGTATGCAGACGCACGGATCTTAACCTATTTGCGTATATAGTATATAAAATAACCATAACTCACGTACTGTCAAAAAAACTATCTCAAACCATAGATTAAAATTGACTTTGACAGATGCAAAATTTGTTACAGAAGTTAGAGAGTTTAAATATATTTATCTGTAATTCGGAAAATTCAAATGTAATAAAATTTATTTTTGGATATAAATATATTTAGAAGTTCACGATATGTGAAGTCAGTTTTTATGTGGAATGTCAACAAAAGCCTCTAAAAATGTTATGCGCCGGCGCTTAGTGTATGAAGTCTAATTTAAAAGATAATTTATTATTTCTTATACTTAATAATTTACGGGCCATTAAATCGAAAACATTTCTTAGAGTCGTGTCTAAGTGATTGACAGTTAATATATTTCCATTAATATTTATTGAATTTAAATCATCGTCAGAAACATCCGAAAGTCGTAATGTTTTTGAAGTACACCCAAATTCCATTAACGTTTCGTCGTTTAAAATTCAATTCAAAGTTAAAAATAATCATTTTAAATCAACATTTGGTTTAGTTTGAAATAAACCTTTATTTTTATCCTTAGCTCAATAGCTATAGAACCAAAGGTTCTACCTACGACAATTCAGTGGTGGCATTGTTATAATTTTCCTCGTATAATTGGATTTTCCTGTTTTTCACATTAGCGCGTAGGTACAAATAAACTGTCAAACGGTCAGCTATATTTCTTTAAGAGCCTTGTGTTCGAGCGCTCTTGTAAGCTTGCAAATATCTTAACACTGTTTTCCACTTGAAGCTACGCTGAAATATATGCTAACGCACTAATTGGCCCGAGTCGTCTGGAGTGATTTTTTTATAGTATATACAGCATATCCGCTGTACCAGGCAGATTTTCTATATGGTTGGAGTTTACCCATGCCTATGGACAACCGCACCATACTCTGCACATTGGTTGTGTTGCCGGCTTTTGACGCCACTTACGCAGCATTTTTTAAAGAGCTCCGGATCTCACTCACTCAGCGAAACACGGTAAAAGCACTGTTTCAAGTACACCTACCATTTCACGTTAATTATTCTGTGAGCTCATGGTATCAGTTCCGACGAGCCGGCCCAATTAGTGCGTCAGCGTATGCTTTACCATAGCTCTCTCACGGGAACTTATGCTGCGTACTCTCATAATACTAGAGTGAATAAGTATTTGTATTGTTTCGCTCAGTTTGTGAAGTTACCGGCGTGAAAATCCGGCAAAACAAAGCATATATTACGGCGTGGTTGCCCATGGGCGGCGTAGACTTCATATTATCTGGAAACTCATCTGGTCCGTCCAATCCGATCCAATCCGATGAAAATTGACCTAAACACTTCAAGCACTAATCTTCTAACAATTTTACTAAATTAAAATTTCAAGAAACTGCATACACTATAACAGAAACACTGAAATGATTAGTTCCTAGATTCAAACAGATGAACGCGTTAATTATCTTTTATAACCATTTACGGCGGGATAAACTTCAAAGAGAGATGATAAATAACTTTAGTATTACTTGTTGAATGGCGAATATTCATAGCAAAGTAACCCGGCAGGCCACTAAATGGAGACAAATGCTAACAGTCTATGGACTTCCTCAAGCGGTAACATCACAACAGTCATTAAAACAATGAAATTTAGTGCCAAACAATTCGAATCAATTAAGTGCTGTTAAAAAAACCGCCTCCGTCAACTGTCAAACAATTGGCGGGAATATATTAACAGGCCGTAATTTCATCTAAGATTTTATTGTCTATTAGTAGAGGAATGCGTAAAAAAGAGGTTTTGACCTCTTTTTTGGCTTTTTGTATCATCTGTATCACCTTTTATATATAACTGTGCGTTTTTACGACTTTTTTGCCAAACATTATAATTATTTAATGGATTTTTAACAATAATTGTTGTGATTATTACATTCAGTTTTAAGAATATCGCCTATTAAGTAGATCTTGTTTGCAGCTATTTTTTAATTGGTAATTGAATTATTTTATATTAATTATGTCAAAAAGAGAACATAATCATAATCATCATAAAAAAACTGTCAGAAGTAACATCTCGTGTTCATAGTTTCTTATTTATAATAAACATAAAATGTCTAAATATGGATTGATCAATTTAAATTTGGATGAAAAATTATGGTATCTCATAATTTGATTGTATGTAAAACCAGCTACTTGAAAAACGAATAGGTATTTACAAACTAAAATGACTTGGAGGACGTGAAGTTACGTTTCAAATAGATGCAATTCAAAATGAAATTCCTCACACCATAAAGTTATGTGATTTAAAAGTGGCAGCGCGACTCTTTGCTTACATTATATATATTTTTTATTTTGTGATTTTTAATTGTACCGGTTTCAGATGCCATCTGGTGGAACCCAAATTACAAATATTTGAAAATGTTTTTGATAAGATATACGATCAAATTTGTGATTTAATCTTTATTTAATTATTATTACTTTTAATGGAAGATATAATTTATTTATGCAAATAAAGGTTTTGAAATGCGGCTTTTATGAGAACGTGTGAATGTGTTGTGCCTAGTAGTTTAAGATGTAAATCTTATTGACACCGGAGGTAAAAACAGTTGAATAGTTCAACACCTTTCCACACCACCACCCTTCAACACCTTTAGTTCTTGGGCTGTGGGTCGTTGCCGGCCTTTGGGATAGGTACATTTTGGTCCCCAAGTCGTAATGGTATGGAAATAGCAGGCAGCTGGTTTATGGTGAAATAACCGCGAAAAAGAAGTACTAAAACGAAAAGATCAATTTCATTGTAGTTTTATTATGTATTTAACATTGCAGCTTTTTATTATATACATATTGGTCAATTATATGGGTTCAACAAGCTTATGTGTGGTTTTTTATACAATGATTATTTATACAAAACTATAACTACTTAAATAAAATTTAGATCAAAATTATTTTTATTTAACTCGACTTCAATTAAAATCTTCCTTATCAATATCGATTAAATAAAATTTGTAAATTCCTACTTATCAAAGCTTATTAATATTTAAGATTGAATCTTAAGCAGCCTTAAGATTTCTTAAAACTAATGATCATTGAGGTAAAGAAGATTTCTTGTGTCATTTAAATCGTATATATTCTGTTCCAAACGTAATTTACAATCACTTCTGAGGTCGTGCGATTTTAAATTAAAGGCTACGAGGAAATCTGTGTCAAAATTCACAATTGACACGTAATAGATATGTTTAGCATTCTGAAGTAACTGACAGCGAATAAAGCGAATAAATATCATTTATAAATAAATATAATAACATTATATAAAAACAATTGTGACCGACACGCAGAAGTAAAAATAAATAAATATTTAATATGTATTTACTGTGCAACTAACTGAATGTACGATTTCCTCCCTCCGCCTGACATTCTACTTCCTTATTTTTTTTATTTTATATTCTGCCTTTTAAATAATTTTAATTCATGAATATTCACAAAACTTACATATTCCCATGCATGAAAAAATTTTATGCATAATATTTGGTATATGTCAAATGGTGTATTAATTTTTTCTTATCCATAAATTATCTTTCAATTATCTGTAAACACTTGTATTATATTTGTCTTTGGTTAAAATTGGTTTATGGTTACAATATGTATTCTTGAATTCGGATTATATTACTTGATTTTGAAGTTACGTAACATCACATTGGGCAAAATTGTCACCGCATTGGAACAATAATCAATCGCTACAAATTACCTAACGTACAATTATAAAAACCTTATATTAGGAAACGGGTTGTAATCAAGTAGAAGAGTTCTTAAGCAATAGTGTCGCTTGGTATTTGTATGTTAATAGTTCTAGTAATAAATGTTAATGAACATATATCAATAGATATAATAATTTGAACCCGATTTTGTTTCATAACTGTACTTCTCGGATTTGGAGGAGTTATTGAACAGTCTGTTACTTTATTAAGGCGTTCATAAGTTGCTTCTATGGTGTATATCCTTTGGTGAGAGAAAACCGCAGCCAATGGATATTAGTGCCACATTCTGCGCTTTTTGTTGTGTTGTCGGCTTCTTACGCCGCTTAAGCAGTTAACTTCAAAGGCCTCCGATATCCTTACTTTTTCCTGCACAGATTTAAAAAAAATTATAATATATGTTTAGTACTCTAACGTTTCTTTTATTTCAGAGATACCCCATTTCGTTCAGGACTTTGTCTTCTGAATCATTAGAAAATAAAATTATTATTCAATTGAAATCTTGTTCTTGGATAACGCAAAATTATGCCGTACGTATCCGAATCGTAATAACTTTTTAATCAATATAATAAGCTACACCTGTTTCGATTGCAAATCGATTCGTAAAATACACATAAAGTAACCTGACCACATTCTAAATACCCTTGAAATGAACGTAGCGGCAAAGTCAAATGCACTATACTATTTAGTCGTATTAAATGCCGTGGTCACGTTGATAGCGTGTAAGGAAAGCTAATAAATATTATATGATTTTTTGTATGTGTTATTTATATGTATTTTTTGTTATATTTATATAACAGGCAGGTCACATGCTCTGATGTTACACCATCGTCCATAAGCAAACGCGACGCAATTCATACTTCGGTTGTGTTGCTGGCTTTTTCGCTTAAAGTGTATTATTGTACCTTCGTTATCGTCATTAATTCTGTGAAATATAGTATTTATACTGATATTGTATGAGACTATTGTTTTACTCCGGGCGAGATGTCTTTATTAACGAGCTTATAATTCAGCATGATTCTGTCACGGGAAAAATTAGAATATAGATCTTTAACAATCAAACAAAATAATTTAATAATAAAAAATATAAAATTTTTGCATTTTAAGCAATATAACATGTAACAAAAATAAATTTAAACTTAGTTTTATAAACAGTAAAAGTATACAATAATATAAAAATATATATATTATATTTAATACAAATATAATCAAATAATAAGAGGTAATTTTTCGGTGAATTTTGTTTTGTCAACTACAATAACTTGTAATGCGTGTTAGAATATATGTAGTAAAAGCTTCCTGTGAATATGTTTTTTTATAAGATTAATATTATATATATTATATAGTATTAATCCATAAATATTATCTGTGGATTGTATTGTAGACCTGTACACCAAAACATTGTAAAGGGTATACTTTTTGATGTCACTGAGCTTCGACCCTTCAAGCTCATCACTATTCCGTGATGACACACGCCAAGGTCCTAATCTCATAAGAGACATCCTTTCCCTAGTCGTGAAAAACACTAAACTCTCAGTGATAACCCGCTCTCGGTAAGATATAAAGGTTCCTGGTCAGTGGGAAACCGTAACAATAATCTCTCAGCGAGCGGTTACCGCGTGAAGTGAGACCACACAGCTGGCGGCCTGTAGCCAGATTTGATTTTAGGTCGTCGCCGGCTTACATAACAATTGGATAATGACTTACGCACCGCCGCACGCTGATTTAGACACACATATTGGCATAGGATTAACGTGAGAATGAAAAATCTTTTTCAATACCAAAATTAATATAAATATTTTAAATAAGTACAGTAGAGAAACGTTAAATAATTTAATTTATTAGTCTTCAATTAATAACGGTTTAAGTTAAAGATGGTTTTCTATGTATATTTACTTCAAACTACCAATTTCAGAATAAAAAACTTCCAAATTACACGAATTTTCAAAATTGCGCTCTGTTGCATTAGCGCCAGAAACCTTCACTTGACAACAATGTAATGACATGTGAATAATAACTTGAGTATATTATGCGTTTTTGAATATAATCTGTGCGCATTGTCTGTGGTTTTACTATATCTATACTTTATGTGGCAAAGTTAGCAATATAGAAACTCTTTCTTATACTTTCTAAATATTATTCGTTTTTTTTTGATAAAATTTATGTGATCGTGAGTAACTATTGTTTAAAGAATAATTAATCTATTTACCTTTAATAAAACGACTGTTCTTAATTTATTACTATGACCTGAAATAACTAGCTTGGATATCATATGTTATATATCATCATTACACAATTATCGCTATACAATGAGGTCGAACAAAAAAAATCTAATCTTAATTCTATTAGTTACCTAAATAACATTTTGTGATAAGTTCAATTCCTCATTCAAATTCAGCTGTGAATAAAATGCATTCTGGTTGGTTATGTTTAAGTGGTATCTTGATGGCTTTCCAGTATCCTCACTCAATTATTTAAGTATTTTGTGAAGCCGTGGTAATATTCTCGACGAGCCGACCCAATTACTGCATTAGTATGTGATTCAATATGGCTATATCAAAAATATATTCTTTTGGTTTTTTGACTAATATTGATGATATTATTTAAATAAAATAAGATTTATGTCGTCGTAAAGTATTATTTAATAAATGCACATAATTATTAAGAAATAATTAAGCATACAAGTCTTAGCAAACTTATTTACTCCATTTTTATAATGTATTCATTCATATTTCCTTAAAATATATAAAGCCAGCGTATTAGATGATAGAAAATCATTTCTCCTATAAAACATCCTTTTCGAATCCGTCGGATATTCGTACAGGAACACCAGCGCTCTTTCTCAATTAAATATAATAACAATAGCGGATAGAAGTAATAAAAACAATTGCTAAATGTTCACTTTTAGTTCAATGTACGCATTTGAGTTAGACTAAATTGATGATTTATGATTATAACAGGGGTCACCTGCGCCTGACTTTGAGACCTTCACATTTTCTGTGACCTGGGTTTTACTATAGATCCTCTCATCTGCAGAATCCAGACAGACCAGAGGGAAAGTCTTCATGTAACACTTACTGGACTATTTAAGAACGGTACGGGCTCGCTGATTCCCAGCATGAAACAGTAATTATAATTTTATTTGTTGAGTGAGATACCAAAGCCTAACTAGTTTTAAACATAGATATACAAATCTCTTATGTGTATTATCATTCTAAGCGCATTGATTTTCCTAACATATTAGGTTTAATCTTTTTAAAAGTTTTTTATTTTAAGCATTGTACATAAAACCTCTTTTGGCACTATGCTGGTTGTGTTTCCACAAATGTCAAATGTCAAAATTAAAGACGGTTTGTCAATAAAACAAAATCGCGCACCGTTGCATCCGATTCATCCGTATGTAATCTGTTGTGGTGTATTTTTAGCGCGGTCGTAAATAGTTCGTCCCACTAATCTGTGCGATAACTTCGCAAGCGTACAAGCCTAAAAGAATTTCGGTGTTGCCAGAGGCCGATCCGCAAATATCTGGCAAGACGTATTTCAAAAATCAGTGATAATAGACACCATTGCATCAAATTGTTGGAATTTCAGATTAAACTAAACTAAAGGTAAATTATATCATTAATTGAAATATTCGTTTTGATGTAAACATTTTCAATAAATTATTAATGATTTAAATGTACAGTATCTAACACTTTCACACCGGTGGGCAGGCTGGATCAGACCAGCTACGGGCTCTCGGAATACCAGCGTGAAATACTTGTACTGTGTTTGTCTGAGTGAGTTAGGGCATACGTCTCGTGAAATTAATCAATCCGCTTACCGACATCACAACGTTAGTTAGTTCCGTAACAGTTGTTGTTTGGATTATTTCATATCTTAGCAATGCTTACAATAATTCCAATTGGTTTAAAACTAAATATAAATTGTCAAAATTATGTAATTAATCTTCTAGTTGTGTAAAAACTCATGTAAAAACTTCTAATTGTGTATAAATCAGAAATAGTTGAGGTTTTGAGTTTGGTTAGGTGAGATTGAAGTATCACAAAATATATAAAATCTTAATTTTATAGACAATAGAGTCAAATAAATTATTGTATCTAAAAGTCATCGTTCACCATACAAATATAAATTCATTTATTTTATATTAATCTTTTTTAATATTATTATTAAAATATACGTTCCGGTTTATATTTCCTAAAAACCATAGATAACCTATCTTAGGTATGTCAAAGATAACAGAGACAAGTGCTTTCTTATCAAAATGGCGCCTTCAAAATTGGGTGAGATGCAACTTCAACGCCCTCTTGGGGAAATTATTATTTATTAAAATATTCCCTTATTATTCCGCGAATTTTACAAAAAAGTTAAAACTCGTTCGATTGCATTTGTGGTTATGTCTTAAAAGTATATCATATCCTTTTTACATAACGTTCAGAAACGGTCATATTATTTTAAGTGATATTTATGAGTTGTAGCCGAGCGGTTTTGTAAGCCACCATGACGTCAAGGGTATCGGGTTCAATTCCCGGTTTGAATATAATTTTTTTATGGTATAGCGGACAATGATAAGAGATCATTGTCTATGAACGACTGCGCCACAATCCGCGCTTTGATTGTGTTGCCGGCTTTTTACGCCGCTTCCGATATCCTCACTCACTCATCGTGAAAGTATTTCTTGTGGTAGAGCCACCTTAGAGCGATGCTGACACATATTCTACTGAGTGATTGAGGATACCGAAAGCACACTTACATTGACAGAAACACAGATTAGCTAAGGGACACGCCCACTGTTTTCTACTTGAAAATTATTATATATTTTTGGTTTTCACAAGAATTCAGAAAGGGCACGAATATGAGACATACCACAGTATACCTAGCGAGACACAGTGGTTGTAATTAAAACGGTACCACTACTGTGTTTCGCTGACTGAGTGACGATATCAGAGTCCCTTAAAAATGCTGCTTAAGCGGCGTGAAAACCGACAACACAGCAAGTGCGGATTGTGGCGCGTGTGATGATGGGCGGCGATGTTCTATTTCCATAATATAGGAAATCCACCTGCTCCCTTCCCCGTTATTCCATAAAAATAGTGCTTCGAGGCCGGCCTTCATTTTGCCCGAGGTATATGTATCTGTTAGTCCAATTGGCATATCTAGGTCCATTTAGTACTTGCGTTATCTAGAACTTATATTTAACCTATATCGCGCATAGTTTTCAAGTATCGCATTACGAATTGTCTTTCACATTTGACCGAGCTGACCCAGTATTGACTTGTAAAGTGCGGAGGGAATCCTTATAACATTACAAAAATACCGTTTTATAATAACGAGGAAATCTATTTTATATCTTACAACGAGAATGCTTTTTTATTTCCTAGTATTTTACTGCACTTTTGTACAAACGGTAGTTTGAAAGTTTAATTTAAGTATTTTCCTTATATCCCCGATAAAGATATTTCTTCAGCGTTTCTTCTTGTCCAGAGCGGTGGAAATCTCTTAGCATAATGGAGAACTTCTCCGTTGCCCGATATTCAACAAAAAATATATTATCTACGATATCTGTATTAAATTTCACTAAAAATTATTTGTAATTTAATAATGATAGTAATGCAGATATAATTACATATAGTGTTGGTTCGCTCAGCATCTTCTATCGCATTAATCACGGGGAATGTTCGGAGGAATTGTTTAGACATATACCTGCTGCTGAATTTCATCATCGAATATCGCGGCAGAATAATATTTCATCTATCGAATCAACTGACTGCTGGTATTTTCAAATCAAAATAACTTGGAGACCTTCAAAAAAAGCAAACCTTTTTATAGAGAGACAACGGAGGTGGGTCTCCTATATGGTAAGAGGACACCGCCGCCCATCACCAACCGTGCCGCATTCCGCGCATTGGTTGTGTTGCTGGCGTTGTACGCCACTTAAGGGCCGTTTTAAGGGCCTCCGATATCCTCATTCACTCAGCGAAATACAGTAGAAGCATCGATTCAAGTACAACTACCATTTCAAGTTGAGTTTTCTGTGAGCCCATGGTATTACTTTGGACGAGCTGGCCCATTAGTGCGTCCGCATATGCTTCAGCATGGCTTTCCCACAGGTGGTATAGGTCTATCTCTAAAATGCCGACAACGTGTTCATGATCGGAGGACCGCTTGTCCAAGTTGATTCTCCTACTTATTCACCTCCGTGTTTATAAAGAAAATCGTATCTAGAGACTTCCGCGATATGTCTTTAATATCTGATCATTGCAGTTGATTGTTAAGTTTGATATTCAAATCAATATCCGTCTCTAAGTCTTGTCATCTGTCAGCTGATATTTGGCATTTGAAAGATAGCAATGGCGACGAAACCTGAAGCTATGGATTTACCGGTTTAAGAGGGAAAGCTAAGATTCAATTATCGTTTGCTTAACATAACAGCGGATTCATTATCATATATAGTGGAACCTCGATTAGTTGAAAACCTCCGAATCCCAAAAAAAGAGGCACAACAGCAAAGCTCTATTACTTCAAATTTCAAACCTCTATTAGTCGAAGTGAACAGGGAGTCCGTCCAAGCCATTTTGGTACAATTTTTCCTCCATAACTCGAAATATTAAATTTTACCCCTGTATCTGGAACATAGCAGTACTTTATTTTAAAACCTTTACAACTCGCTTAATTGAGACTCATGTCGATAGTTCGAATAAAACAAGTAAAAATACGTCAGAAATTAATGACTTTTTAATGGCATATTGTTGTCTTTTAAGAATTGTTGAAATATGTAATGTTGAATAATAAATAAAAAATGTTTCACCTCTTAAACTTGAATTTATGTTTATTTTAACTCTCTAAACCAATATTTTAAGAATGAATCTTAACCTATTTATGTAAATTTAACTAGAAAACTTTATAACTCAAAAAGTTAAGTTTTAGCATCTCCATTAATGTTCGACTTACATTCTACTATTACAAACCTCACTATTTAAATCAGTGTTGCACAAATTCTGTCTTAGTCTTTTTAAGACCAAGACCGCCTAATTTTAGCAAGACTATGACTATTTCTTTTTTGTTATTTTTGGCAGTCATTTTTATAATGTCTCATTAAGTCTTTAAACATTTAAAAATCTGGTTGGTCTTTAATATGGCTATCCTAATTCAAGCTCAACATGTTCCTATATTGATAGGTTTTTCTAAGATGTGAAGCAAAAAGCAAAACTCTTGCTGCAAGACCAGGACCAATACCAGATGTATTTATTAATACCACGCTAAATTTTGTATTTGGGCAACACTAATTTAAATGTAAAATTGTCTTTAAGTGATATGTTCTTATTTTTTTGGCTTTGTATTTAGCGATCACATTTGCCAAGTAAATTCAATTCGAGAAAATGAGCTGTACAAATTTCACAAAACTCTTAACACTTATCGACAGATTATACCAAAATTTGGGTCTCAGTGAATTACGTGAATGTATGAAATGTCAACGCCACGGTTTGAAATTTGGAGAGCGACCTGTCGAGAACGTGAAAACCGGTTTTTTTGCTCTGATTATCAAGTTCAACGTTTCGTTGAGATGCACTTAACTGTACCACACACATGCGTCTTAAAGAAATGCATTTGAAATTACTTTAAATAGGTAAATTACTTAGAGCAGGAGTAAGGCCGTCTTCTGTCTCGTTTTGCAACAACGATTGTATGTTAGCGTGAAAGCGGCAGAGATATTGTTCATTCCCGCCAATTTGTGGCAAGGTTTAAAAGATTTAAGAAGCATCATTTTGGCGTGATTTGTCACTTAATTGCGTTTTTAAATTTTAAATTAAAAGATAAAATATTCATATTCATAAACTGTGATGTCTATGATTCATACTTGACATTAGTCAGTATGTCAATGTCAATCTATATCATCGCGACTCTGTCGTTGCGTAGAGATGTAGCTTCGCTCAGCATCTTCTATCGTATTAATCACGAATGACGGGGTATGTTCTGAGCTGTTTGGATAAATACCTGCAGCTGAATTACATCATCGATCTTCGAAGTAGAATATCATTTCATCTGTATCACCTCAATGTTTGTCGTTTAGCGCTTTTAAGGCTTTTAACTTCAAATGAATGTACCTATCATTAAAAAACTAACGCCCATCCCAGCCCCTGTTGAATCCAGAGAACTGCTTATCCTATTTTTTAAGGTATAGCAGATAACGGAGAAACTGGGTCTGCTATATGGTAAGAGAACACCGCTGCCAATGGACAACCATCCCACAGTCCACGTATTGGTTGTGTTTCCGCCTTTTTTATTCGACTCCGATATCCCCACTCACTCAGCGAAATATAGTAGAAATACCGTTTCAATTACAAGTACCATTTCACACTGAGTGTTCTGTGAGCCGGCTCAATAAGTACGTTAGCATAAGCATCAGAATGACTCTCTCAGGAGTACAAAATCCTAGATGAGTCTCCCGCTCATTAGCCTCCATTTGTATAAAAAATATTCGCTTCTTAAATACAGATAAGAAATGTCATTAAAAACTATTTGCAAATGTACCAAGACATGTTATTACTCGTTCGAATCGGACAAAGCCATATCGAAACGAGTATTCAATTCATTGGAACTAGTATTAGCACGTGCAAGGTTTTAGGTTTTTAGATAAGTCATTGACCTGCGATTTTTCTAGGCTTAGATTAAGGCTAAACTTTACATTCTGGTTTAAACTTTTAGGGGCCCTGGTTAGAGGTCCTTTGCGGCCAACTCTTTAAAAATTTCCAATAAATATGACGTGCATGTATTAATTCCAAAGTAAATTTAATTTATAACAATTATGGACATGGCATTCCATGGGCGGAAAAACGCTCACCCTAGGTGAGCCTCCTACTCGTTTGCCACCTTTTCCATTTTAAAAAGCTAATATATATATAAATAATAACTCAGCCATTTTTATTTTTGATATAATTAAATATATATTTTTTAATTATATAAATTAATTATTTATTTGTTTACTATCTTTTGTGCAAGACATTAGGAACTGATGCTATTAATGTCCAACTAAAGTTAACGACTGTATCATTTAACGTCTCATCTTTGTCTGAGTATAAGTTTTAAATGTTTTTATACAATTTAAATTGTACTATGGGATCCGGAAGATGTTTCAATAATATACATCGAGGCCCCATATTAAAACGGATGTTATAAAGTACAGCTCTGAGATTGTAGATTTGCTTTATCATCGCAAATATTAGAATCCACTATAATAGTTGTGCGTAAGAACATCGTAAATTTTATTATTTTCTAATTTTTCTCGAATGGAACCGGTTTTATACCTAATCTGACAATAATATTTGTTTAAACTCTAATCGAGGATTTATAAATTTTCGGTTTTAATTTAGAGGTACGATAATAAGATACGATATTTTCAATAAGATACGATATTTTTTAGGTTCCTGAATCATCTGAGAGCTTCGTAGCTTAATGGTTTTAAAATTGTACCATGAAACGAGAGTTACCAGGTTCGAATCTGGTCCATTTATCATTTATTCGGATTTTGGAAGGGCTTGACAGTGGCCGGGCGAGTGTCTTAGTACTGTCGCACCCGCGGGAAAGCCATGCTGAAATATATGCTGAAACACTAATTGGGCCGGATAGTCCGAAGTGATATCATGGGCTTACAGAATACTCAGCGTGAAACGGTACTTATACTATGTTTCGCTAAGTGACTGAGAATATCGAAGGCCCTTAAAAAATGCTTTTAAAGCGTCGTAAAAATCCGGCAACACAGTAGCGCCGTTATACGAGAGGAGACCTGCTCTGTTGTCCGTTATACCATAGAAAAGGGGTTGTCCATGGGCATTGGTGATCTTTTGCCATCAGGATATCGATTTGCATGGCTACTATGTCATAAAGTCAATCCAAAGCACTAGCTCATTCAACCAATTTTTTAAAGTA
Organism: Delias oraia; assembly: GCA_018230265.1. Lineage (NCBI taxonomy): Eukaryota > Metazoa > Arthropoda > Insecta > Lepidoptera > Pieridae > Delias > Delias oraia. Next base: position 29,953 of record DWCF01000208.1, on the reverse strand, counting down.
TAGATACTAAATTCCAACATACGATTAAATGCATTGAATTCAAATGGGATTGTCGATTTGTCCCACTTCCGATAGGTCAGCTGTTAATTAATAAATTATTCAGTTAGCCCTTTCTGTAGGGAATCGTTATCTGACATTATCTCGACATACTTTTTTCATTTATCTAAGCCAGCGCTTCTCAAACCAATTTACATTGTGACGGCCTATTGAATTGTTGCTTTTCTTGCGACGCCCTTAATCTATAATATTTAAAACAGTAGTAGATAGCCTAATTAAAAGAACTACAGAATATATTTAGTATTTTTTATTACAAAATGTGTACAAAACAAAACAGGAATGTAAATGAAAAGTAATAGGAAGAATGCCAATGAAAAGGATGTACTTGCATTTCTGAGCATAGTTTCTGAAATCGAGGCTCAAGTCGCTCGCGACGGCCCTAGGATAGTGTCCCGATGCCTCAGAGCGTCGCAACGCACCGTTTGGAAAGCCCTGATCTAAGCAATATTTTATTGAAATTTCGTCCATCAACGTACATATATGTATTTTGCCTCGGATTTTGAGTCGACATAAAGAGGTTTAGATTCATTCCTATAAATATTAATTAGAGAGGAAAAAATATATATATTCGAGTATTTTAAAATAAAATTGCTATTTTTAAAATACAGAGATGAAATTGAATTTTTCAAGTTGTGGACAGCCAAAATGGCTTGAAGGGACTCACTAATTATTTCTACTATTAAAGAATTGACATTTCGAGTGCTTTGATGTTTTAAGGGAAGGAAATAAAACATTTCTTCGGACTTAACGAGCTTTTACTGAAAAAATATACGTTTCACAAATTTTCACAAGTTTTCTTTCAAGACATTGAATGCGGAATTGCTTAAAAATCATCTACAAGAAGTATGTAGCATATTATACACCTTACTTTTTTATTATTAGGATTATTTTTTATTAACGGAGCAGGTGGCACTCCTATATGGTAAGAGAACGCCGCCGCCCATCACCGACCGCGCTACAGCCCACACATTGGTGAGCTTGCCAGGCTTCACGCCGCTTAAGCAGCAGTTTTAAGGTCCTCTGATGTCCTCATTCAATCTTCGAAACACAGTACAATTACCGTTTCACGCTGAGTATTGTGTGAGCCCGTGGTATCACTTTTTAAGAGCCGGCTCAATTAGTGCGTCAGGATATGCTTCAGCATATCACTCCCACGGGTGAAATACTTTATATATTTATGAGTATATTGTTTAAAAGATTAAATCCAGGTAACGCACCCGCGCCCCATCGGCTTAAAGGTCTAAAGCGATATAAGCGACCCTTTATTCTATGAGCCTATTGCTAATTAAATTAAATATATTTTTTATTCAACATAAATACAAAAATGCAGCTCGTTGAACGTCAAAATCAGTCTACCATCGTTTCCAAGCTAAGCCCACTGAGTAGAACTGGCGAAACAAACTCAGTGGGTGTAACTTTTGGCTTTCGTGAGATACTTAATTTATAACAAATATTAGCTCTGCGAATTCCTGGCATGAACACCTTACCCCAAAGCGTGACATCATTTACAAAATTAATAACATTATTATTAGTATGCCTTATCACACAAACGTACCTTAACATTTTTTTTAAATTTATTTACAGAAAAATTTTGATCGTTTCCTGTAATCAAATTGTAAAAGCGTATCGCATTACCTCTGAAAGAATTACTTACTTTACTGAAATATGTCTGGTATACGGACAATAACCACTCAAAGACTTATAAATATGACTTATTAACTTAAATCAACCTTTATTAAAAAGATTTATATATTCATTAATTCATTGTCATTCGTAACGTATCGTTGACATACATTTTTCCCACCAAATGCTTGATTTCCATATACATAATAAGCTAAAGCACGTGGTCACAAGTTTTGAGTTTAAGTTAATTGGAAAGTATTGGAAAATTTTTATGGCATTTCTCGCACGACATCTTTAAGCCAAGGCCGCGTAGGCTACCTCCATTAGTATCGTATTGGATTCCCGGGGCATTTCTAGTCTTTTTTTCTGACATAGTGGACAACGGAGAAAGAGGACTCCTATATGGTAAGAGAACTCCTCCGCCCATTGATGACCGCGTCATATTCCGAGCATTGGTTGTGTTGCCGGCTTTTTACGCCGCTTCAACGTTTTAATTTCACGGCCTCCGATATCCTCTCTCTCTACGAAACACAATATAAATACTTCACGCTGGTATTCTGTTAGTATGGTATTCTGGTAGTACATACATGGTTCTCCCACGGGTATCACAGTATTAAAACACTCGCCCGGCCACTGTCGAGCCATTATGTTTAAAAACATGTATACTTATTACAACAGGTTAAAAATAATCTTTTAAACTTATAATAACATCTAGAAAAGATGAGACGTTAGCGCTTACCATGCCAGAGTACGGCGTAAATCAAATATTAGCATAGAGATATTAAAAAAAGATTTAATCTTACAAAAATTTCAGTAACCCGTACGCTTCCGCTACATTTTCGGTGCAGATAACAAACGGGACCATAGATAAAAGATACCAGACGCTATCGGCCATTGTAGACTTTCTACGCTTATCTGTAGAAAATCAGTGCTACATAGATATTGCTTTACGACACAGATAGTGCAAAAATATCGACATTTGTGACAAGTACGCATTACTTTATAGAGTAAGGTTGAAGAAATTGATGTCTAACATGGAGCGAGACGTATCGGACTGTTCGACTCCGAACAATTAAATTAAAAGGTCTCTCGAAGAGATGACGGGCGAGTATCTTAACACTGTCGCACCCCTGGAGGAGCCCTGCTAAGCATTTGCTGACACACTAATTAGACCAGCTCGTCCTCAGGCTCACAGAATTCTCAGCGTGAAATGCTAGTTGTACTAGAAACGGTACTTCTGTGTTTCGCTGAGAGAGTGAGAATATCGGAGGCTCTTAAAAATGCTGCTTAAGTCGTAAACATCCTGTGATTTGTATTATGCCTCGATGTTCGATGAATTTCATCATCGAAAACATCATGCGTGTTAAAATTATTATTTCTGATGTTTAAAAATCCGTACGAGGCCGGAGTGAGCTACTACTACTATATAATGTCACTCGATTAAAACTACTTCAATACTATTTTTGCATTCGCTATTAATAAATTATTTCTCACAGCCCTTTGAAACTGATTTTTTCATGATCTGCTGACAGTTTTCACATAATAGTTATAAAATATTACGAAATGACGTGAATAGTGACGCAAAAGCATGATTCACACAAAAAAATAATCTAGCTACGTTTACTTTATTATATCCGTTGCAGATTATATACGAGATTATCTAAAATTTTAAAATATTGCTAATCAAAACTATAGTGGCTATTGGTAGAAGAGTAAACATTTAGAGTTGTATGTACTTTTCTATGTTGAATCATAAATAAATTGTACAAAAAAAGAAATTATATAAAATGCATTCAACCGTATCGAATCTAAGTCATCGCGCCTACAAAACCGCTAAACCACGAGGCTGTTCATTTAATGGTATTTAAATGTATTTTTTTTTAATACGCCCATCCGCTTTACTTCTATATGATAGATCAGCAAAGAAAGGTTTCAACGTCTAGACACTACTTATCTCTATTACAGATTTTCAATGTTACATATTCTTAGAAGACTTATAACTTTGATTTATCATAAAGTATTTAATTTCACCCGTAGGAGAGCCATGTTGAAACAAATGTGGACGCATTAATAGGCAATTGGGCTTTCTTCCTCAATACTATCCTAAAAAGTCAATAGTTATGTTAATTATGTGATGGTGCTTCAAATTAATTAACTACCATTTTCGGAATGTCAATAATATTTAATTAATAATTATAATATAATGGGAGTGTATTATTTTAAACTAGCAAACATATTGTAAATTTGGCGATAAAAAAAATTAAACCCTATGAGTTTCTTGTTAGTTCTTCTCGTAAAGGTATATCTACTGAACCAATGGTAGCTTTACTATTGTAAATTGACTTGCAAAAGTGCCCTATATGGGGCCTATTTGAAAAAATTAGTTTGAGTTTATGCTGTTGTTAAGTTCAATATGACCTAATTTTTGAAGGCCCGAGCCATTATATGGGCAAAAATTAACAACGAATAAAATTCAAACAGGTCACATTCAAATGCGTTTCGTTCATTTGAATGGTGACTCATTAAACGCCAACAAAATAGCGAATGAATGAACTGAAGAGCGTTTTATTTCCAACGCGTACGTGACTCCTCATAAGATTTTTACGCAACCACTTCTGTGGAGGGTGTATGAATGAGACTATATTCTACCCATAATAACTTGCCTTATGACATTTATTTTTCTTCAAACTAAAACCACAAAAATACATTTAAACAAAGTGGCCGAGCAGTTTTGTAATTTACTGTGAAATCGGGAATATCGGGATCATATTCCGGCCTAAATTAAATGTTTAATTTAATCGTTCTTACCCGTGGGATAGCCATGCTGAAGCACTAATTTGGCTGGCTTGTCCACGGTGAAAAATCTTAAATAAAATGAAATAGATGTGTGTTTTGTTGTCTGAGTGATAGCGTCAGCCCGTGAAATTATGCCGCTCATACTAGGCGTAATAAGCTTGCAACACAACCAAAGCGCGGATTGTGGTGCAGTTGTCCATGGGCAGCGGTTATTTCTTACTATAGAGGAGACCCACCTGTTCCGTTAATCGTTTATAATAGTAATATAATCCTTACAATATTATGATAACAATTAATAATAACTAATAATATTCATAAAATATAGCTAATATTAGCTTTATAAAATGTAACAATGTTTGACAGCTATTATCACAGACTACATACACAAACGAAGATTAAAAGGCCTATTACATTACATATTTAGGGACCCCAAACCTTAATTTAGGGCAGTGTCCATATTTCTAACTAGGGCGACTGGACAAACCCGGCAGCCTTACTCTCTAAGCGCCCTAAACTTCGGGTAAACTAACGGGCCTTTTTTTGTGTAGGAGCGTAAAGTATGTCTAACAGGCTTCTTAAGTGAATTAACAATAGTCATAGTGCAGAATGTTATCAGTTCGTGAAGCGTGAAAAATATATGATAACGCACATTTCTTACATTCGCACGTATCAGGCCAATGACCTCCCCCATGGTCGCTATATTATTTTAACTATGTATTTAACTATTATATAACTCCAAAATATGTCCAATTTGTATACTTTTTAGACATCACTGCACATACTTCATAGAATTGTAGTACTAGAACACAGGCTAAACCTATATAACCTACATACTAACATATCTTAGTATATTGCCTATAAATACACAGATTTTTAAACAACAGATATATATACCACGCTCCCTTCCTGTTAAGTAGTTTTTGGATTTTTTTATAGTAAAGCGGACAACGGACAAGTGGGTCTCCTATATGGTAAGAGAATACCGCCGCCCGTGGACAACCGCGCTGTAATCCGCGTATTGATTGTGTTGCCGCCTTTTTACGCCACTTAAGCGGCATTTTTAAGGGCGTCCGACATCCTCACTCACTCTGCGACACAGTAGAGGCACAGTTTCAAATACAATTACTATTTCACGCTGAGTATTCAGTGAGCACATGGTATCACTTCGGACGAGCCGGCCCAATTAGTGCGTCCGCATATGCTTTAGTATAACTCCCCCACGGGCGTGACAGTATTAAGACACTCGCCAAGCCACTGTCATGCCCTTCCAAAAACCGAATAAATTATAAAATAATTATAATTGTTCGGACCGGGATTCGAACACGAGATCTCTCGCTACATGGCAGACCTGTTAAACCACTTAGCTACGAGGCTCTTGGTCTTTTACATCTTGGGTTAAATTATTGCAGTTTTAATAAGAAGATTTAATAAGATTTTTAACTTTTTAAAAATACTTATAAAATATTTTCACCAGATATAGTGTAGATTCTAGTGGAATAATTTTTCCAAAACATCAAGTACCTTATCAATTGAAACAATCAAATATTTCTTTATACATTATGTATTAGTATAGTTTTTTTTATATTTATAGGTTTACGTCTGACCTCTAGCCCTTTTGAGATTACATAATGTCTTTAGTAGTAACATGGTGGCTTTTTTTTAACAGGGGTATTTCCAAAACACTACGAATTGCGGACCTTCAAGGAAAGAGCATACACATTCCTTAAAAGCTGGCTACGCACTCGCGGCTCTGCAAGGGCTTGGGGTGTCCATGGGCGAAGGACGCTTGCCCTAGGTGAACCTCCTGCTTGTTTGCCAACAATTAAATAATACCGGCAATACAATCAATGGGCGGACTGTGGCGCGGTTGTTCATTGGCGGCGGTCTTCTCTTACCTTATAGGAGACCTGCTCCGTTGTCCGCTATACTATAAAAATAAAAGTAACATGTGAGTATAACAATTTTCGTATGTTGCAACACTATTTCCCTGACAATTGGAAAAGATCAAAATTAATATGTCACGAGTACGTCAAGTGTCAAGTTTTTATAACAACAAGAGAAAACTTCATTTCTAGGTGACAAGCCTTAGCTATCTCTTAATAATTTTTTTTAAAAACCTACTTTTTAAAACGTATAACTTATTACTTTAAGGAAATAATTATAATAAATAGAAATTTCCAAAAATAATTGATTTTATTAAAAAAAATAATTACAACATATAATATTTCTTCAAATAGGGATAAATTAACTAGGCTTTTCCAATATCGAAGTTCACCATCTAGCTAACTGGTTCGATTCTACGGAAAAAGGATTTTATTAACGGAGGTTTCTCGAAGTAACTTCTCAATCGCTTCATTAATATTAAATAAGCAAGTTATAAATTAATTGACATTTATAGACTTTATGTTATTACAAGTTTTTCTATACCAATTAGGAAGTGGTGTTTTTCATTTTGTGAGAAAAAATTAATTAATGTACAAAAGTATCCGCCTTATAAAGAGAGCCCGTTTTTTGACTGCCAAAATCAAGATGACAAGTCTGGTCACTTAATGTATTTAATAAAGCACATAAAATAACGGCTTCCCGGCTGTAGCATTTGTTATTAGGAACAGGAAAGTACTTGAGTACAAGTACTTAAGTTACATAATAATATTATCTGTAACGTTACTCGCTAAAGGTTATGAATGCTTCATAAAAAGGTTGGATTATAATTTTGCACAGAATACATCAATTTAAAAGCATAGACTATGTTCAAAGTTAACCTTTGACATTAAATGTCAAAATAAAATAAAGTTTGTTTTATTTTTTTTTAACATCAAGTGCGTGTTTACATCAAGAAATGTATTTTTTAAACAGTTATATTGTTAACTGTTTTGTAATTATGTCACTAGCTGACCAACACAAGATCCTCTCACTGAGTGTACTTACAACAATGAGTTGTTGTGCGTTGTGACAACAGAGCAACCGAATTGTTTAAGTTAACAACAATGACTTACTAATGACGGTGCTTCTAAAGAGTTCACTTATAGTTGACTAACGTAAAATATGTTCAATGAATGAATTTTATCAGAAGGGCGACGCTAAAGGAAACAGTTTTGCTTATTTTGGTGTTTGCAAGATGAAAAATGGTGTATTTCCCTACGACTATTTTGAAAAACCTTTTAAATACTTTCAATTGTATTACATATGTTAGGAAAAAAGAGCATTGTATGCCCCAATATAGAGCTGTTATTCCGTTTTGAAACTTCTTATTCAAATAATTTAACAAACAAGAACGTTATAAACGCATTAAAAAGTTTATAATTAATACAAAATCGTATACAATTAACGTCTTAATATTATTGAAATTAAAATTAGACGATAAACTTCGCATAAACATTATTAATGTTCAATATAGGGAATGCCAAAGGCAGTGAAAGTATTCAACGGAATATTTTATCAATGTAACAGCCGATGATGCTAATTTTATAACGGAAGACTCGGTGCTGATTGACTGGCTCGCCTGAAGTGATACCACGGTCTTGCAGTTTAATAGCGTGAAACTGTACTTTTTTCATATCTTGTTTCATTGTTTGATATCTTGGCCCCATGTAGCAGCGTAAAAAGCCGGCAACACAGCAAGCGCAGATTGTGTCGCGGTTGTCCATGGGCGACCCGCCTGATCCAGTGCCCTCTGTACTATAAAAAAATAGTTATGTTAGTTATGAGTATTCTGAGGCGCTGAAACTCAGCACTCTAGTATGGTGGGACATACAATGCCCTTTTCCCTTGCATTTATGTAAAATATTGATACTATTTAATAATTATTCGGAATTCAAGCAAATAAAAGGACGATTTTCTATCTTATAATCACAATCCGATCTTGACTTGGTCTCCGCTAACCTTGCTCAATCAATGAAATACGTTATTAGGCTGGTATTTTATGATCCCTAGGTATCACTGAAACGAGTCGTTCTTTTCTTTAAACCAATGAACTTGTAGAAATATTGCAAGATCATAATTTGTCAAAGCATTCGCGAGTCTAGCGACAGCATTTATATGTTGATGACGAAGTTATGATAGGCAATGTAGAGTTCGATGAAAAAAATAGACTAGCCATGCGAAACGAATAGGCCAATGTCTAAATTTAACAAACAAATTAGCACATAGTGAAATAGACTGTATTATATGTGTGTAAAACTTAAAATAGCATGACATTAACATTAGCCAGATACCGAACGGCGAATAATTAAGCCACATAAATGCAACAAACGATTTTCATGGCTAACTCAAAATATTAGAAGACTTTACTCTTACGTAAATAACTTTTAATAAAATATCGGAGGATATCGGAGGCCCCTAAAGATGCCGTTTAAACAGCGGTAAAAAGCCGGCAACACCGCTAGCGCGGACTGTGGCCTTGTTGTCCATGGGCGACGGTGTTCTCTTGTTATATAAGACCCCCACTTCTTCCGTTATCCGCTATACCATAAAAAAATAAAACTAGTAAAGGAATATGTTTGTGGTAAAGCTGACAACGGAGGAGGCGGGTCTGCTATGGTAAGAGATCATCGCCGCCACCAACAACCATGCGACAAACTCTTTGTGTAACTGGCCTTTTACGCCGCTTAAAGGGTGTCGATGGTCTCCTATATTATAATATTTCACGCTTCTGTGATTTGTCACGTATTCTGTGATCCCGTGCTGTCGCTTCGAACAAGCCGGCCCAATTAGTGCATCAACATGGCTCTCCCACGGGTAAATAATTTCTCCATCCACTCGTTAGCTGAAGACCACGTGAAAATGAAGCAAAATGAATAAATTGTTAGAAGCGCACTATTTTTTCTTCTACACGGTTAGAGTAAACCGCCGTCCATGGACAACCGCGTCACGATCCACGCATTGATTGGTTTGTCTGCTATTTTAAAGGCCTCCGATGTCCTCACTCATTCACGAAACTGTACAAGAGTACAAAGACCATTTCATTCTGTGAGCCCGTGATATTACTTCGGACTAGCCGGTCCAATGTGCGTCAGCATATTCTTCAGCATGGCTCTCCAGGGTGCATTATTATGGAAACAACATAGTTACTTACACGTATGAGACAGGCCGCGGTGGCAAAGAAGCACTTTCGAAACACGTCTCGATTGGTGTTTTTCGAAAACCACTGTCACCCACACCCGTGTCGCTTTCCTACTGTTTCCAACTAGATCGTATCACTTGCGGTCGATGGTAATTCAAACTAACAACTCAACACTAGTATTGCTGCAAACACATCAGGAAGGTAACATTAGTAACATTCCCCGGACTGCAAGCGCACTAACACACTGACACCACCACAAAATATCACAGCCCAGCCACAGACTATTGTAACTCTAACTAGAAATCTCGCTAAATCTAACTCCAAACTAAACAATTACGATTAACGAGCACGTGAAAGGTTAACCAATCACTGTCGCCAAGCGGTGATTGCAAAACTTTTTCGGCAAAACTTTTTGCCGGATTCGTTTCGTAAGCGGGCATCGACAAGTCCAAATCGAAACATTCTAAGTGAATGCGTAAAAAATGCACGTGGATAATGAAAAATTTTCACCGTACAAAACATTTCCACGTCTGCATTCTTATGCAACTGCAGGGGCCGGATGGCGCGAAAAATGCAAAGGCGGCTGATAAAATATAACCTCAAATTTTTCCGGCAGCTAAAGTTATTATTGAACACAACTGTATTGGCCGGTGTGATATTTTGTGAACGTTCGCACTAGTTGGATAACCGTCGGCGATTTATCGGTCGTAGTGGGCGCGCCAGCGAACTGCGTCGCATAACCGTACCGAACGGGGTCTCGCGCGGCACTGACTATCTGTGGTGCGGACTGTGGGCTCGCCGACAATCTCACCTAGCTCCCGAACCAGGCGTGCACTTTACTCAGCCGACACGTCTCACGCAAAGGCGAAACATGTGTCCGTTTCGAAGGGGAACCAGAGCTTTGGAAACGATGTAAACTTAATAATTCATAATTATTACAATTAATAATTATTATAATAATATCATAATTAAACGCCAATAGTTATGTCTAACCTATATCCAGCGACGAGGCATCAAAAACGGCCGCGCGAAGTGACAAAATGCGGGATCAATTAGTTGTGCCCAAACAAAACTTGACAAAGCGTTGGTCGGTTTATACTTTATATTAGTTTGGAGAATATATCCCTTTCGCAGTTTTGCTCTTTATTCAATGCTTTATAATGAGTGTTACAGTGATCGGATTTAGTACAAATATGCGCCGTTTTGTTCAGTAATCTGTTTCTATCTAGACGGCAACTTCATAATACCCCCCTCGTAGAAGCTCCCCTTCTTATTTGCGAAGAACTCGGACACCCACTTTTCACAAGCCCCTTTTGAATTCAACTTTATATCACCAAGGGCGTTCGCCATGGACAGGAACAGGTGGTAATCACTTGGCGCTATGTCCAGGTTATATAGTGGATGCGATAAAACCGTAGCTTCTGACGAGTCATCAACGAAGTGTGTGGTCTGGCGTTGTTCTGGAGGAACATTTCATCCTTCCTATTGGCCAATTCTGGACGCTTTTGGTCGATTGCCTGCTTCCAAAACAAAAAAGGCGGAAAGAAGATATTTTCAAAACTATTATTACTGTCCCCGCGGTCTTCGAATGTCCGAGTCGATTAAGAATGCATCTTCCACCCAAGCATTTAAGTGCAGAGGGAAGCGGTGGCTGTTGCTAGAGGTGTCCTATAGTATGGATTTATTCAAACTTGCAATTGTTTATAACTATGTGGGGAACAAATAAATATAGAATATATATAGAAGAAATATAGAATATATATACAAATAAATATAGAAGAAATAATAATATAGAATTAAAATGAATAAATGTAATGGCACGTACCTTTTTTGTTATGAATAAATGTATTGTATTGTATGACCTCATAATACTATACTCACCTCGGCGAGATTGCGACCAGGCGCCTTATTCCCGCGACGGCCATAGCCCAGGTTCGACTGTCACACGTAAGGCTCTTACGCTAATCGCGGTAAAATCTAAAATTCACGGCGAGCTGTCCCGCCGGCCTCCCAGTCCATGTGAAGCTATTAAGGCCGCTAAGCGAGTTAGCAAATCCAAAAAAAATATGGCGCGATTGCCGAAACTTCTATAGGCCTTTCTTAATTAAATTTATATACATACAAGTATATCTAATATTTGTCCAGCTCCACATAAAAACATCCAGTGTAAAAAGCAAATTCGAGAGAGAAAATGCGGAGAGTTTCTTGTCACTTTTCTACTGGCAAAACACCGTTTTTCGAAGTGACTGAAATTATTTTGTAATTGACATTCAATAAGCTGATGTATCATTACATTAAATAACCATATTTAACGTTGGTTTTGACACTTTTTATAACCGTAACTGTTTTAATATTCATGTTGATGGTAACTAATTTTCCTTATCTATAGCAACCATATCATATTTCAAAATATTTTATAATATGTTATTTCTTTATATCAGAAATCATTACGAACAGTTTGATTTAATACTTTAACGTCGTGATAAGATTAAATATAAATATATAGATTTCGAAGCAGTGTAAAAAGCCGACAACACAACCAATGAGCGAACCATGGCGCAGTTGTTCATGGGCGGGGGTGTTTCCTTACAGGACACCCACCTGCTCTGTTGTCCGTTATACAATAAAAAATAGGCATTTCTATTTCATATAATAGCATCAGCATATGTAATACAAAAAAAGGTAATTAGTGGACCTAATAATTTATAAATTATTTTTCACACTGGCATTCGAACCCGATACCGTCTTTTAAAATACTCTTTTAAATATGATAAAGTGGATAACGTAGCAGGAGACTCACCTAGTATACGCGGACTTCCAGCTACGACACCCCCTAGCCCTTGCAGGGCTCCGGTTGCGATGTCGGCCTTTATGGAATAGGTGCGCTCTGTCGTTGAAGCTACCCAAGTCGTATTGGTTTACAATTAAGTCTGCTGAAAGATGTTTGCGTTTTATAAATAATACATGTAATTCTATATGAAAAAAGATTTATTTACATTGTTTATTTAATAATTTAATAATTAATATGATAAATATTAAAAACATAGCAAAGCACTTGCAACTAAACGCGATATTCACAAAATACTAAATCTTAATAAACGTTTTCACTATTGGGAGACCCATTTTAAAAAATATACTGATGCAGAAATTGGGCCGACTCGTCCGAAGTAATATTACGGGCTCACAGAATACTCAGCGTGAAACGATACTAGTACTGTTTCGCTAAGTGAGAGGTTATCGGACGCCTTTGAAATTGTGCCGCTTAAGCGTAGTAAAAGCCGGCAACACAACCAAAAGCATGGACTGTGTCATGGTTGTCCATGGGCGGTGGTGTACTCTTACCATATAGACGCTTGCTCTGTTGTCGGTTATATCATATAAAAAACATATTTTAGTACAGTATATTTTTAACATTCGTAAATACAGTTTGCGTGAAGGAAACTAGGCATTTAACACTTAATTTAATAATTATTTGAGAACACGGTAAATGTTCTATCACGTAACATCTGTTAACTCCCATTCTCTTTAAGAGAACGCATTTTAACGAGTCCCAACTCGCTAATTGATGTCCACTACAACACTCCATGACAACATTCCTTTAACTCGACATGTTTAAAAAGCATTGGTGATTAAGTTGCCATATCCGTGATCTGGTTTCGGGAATCGCGACAGGCGCGTGGCCGTCTAGAATTGGTTGCCATGGTAACCGGTGATTAATTGTTCGGCGATTAAGTTATTCAATTATTGTTATTATTTAATTAGATTGATATATTTATAATGTTTTTATATTGAAAATATATGAGAAAAGCAAAACGATTTATTTTTTATGGTATAGGGCGTAATAGAGCAGGCGGGTTTCCTCTATGGTAAGATATCGCCGCCGCCACCACAGCCGCGCCACAATGCGCGCTTTAGTTGTGTTGTACTTTACGCCGCTGTAATGGTATCATTTCAAGAGATATCCTCACACACCCACTGAAACACTACAACTAACTACACACTGGTATATATTCTGTAAGCCTGTGGTAAAAGTTCAGAAACGAGCCGGCCCAATTAGTGCGTCAGCATGGCTCTTCCACGGTTTTATTATATGTTTACAAAGAAAGTTGTTTACAAAGAAGGAGCAGAAGGTTTATATAGGATAATTGGTCCACAGCTTAGTACCTTAAGAGGTATAAGTTCTTATACTTATAATAAATAATAAAACTCCACCTATTACTATTACTTAAAAATAGCATTGGAAATGATTGTTTATCATTTTAAGTAATTCTTATAAATGTAAACATACGTACATATACATACATTTAATCTTTAATTTATTTAAATATTTTTATTGAGGTTTATTACTCACTATATTAATCGTTAAAGCATTTTTTTGAATTAATAATAATTAAAATTGTGAATATTGAAAGTAAAATGTTTAATAAACCAAATGTACCTAAAAGTCTAAATTCTAATTTTTAATAATTTCGTATGCATAATAAATTAAAAACGTTGATATTTTTTATTCTTTAACCGATCCAAAACCAGGATGAGTTTTAACATCAGTCTTCTGTTTTATTTAATTTACTGAAAATTGCGTTTTAAGGTTGATTAATTGAAATAGTTTTTAGTTTAATGATTATGCTAGGAATTTCAAATAGGAATGTGTAACGATTAAATAAGAACTGTATTTATTAAATATTTAAAGTAGTATTATCAACTCCATACTCTACTCATATTAAAAGGTACTACATTAATTATTTCTCTATTTATCAAGAATAAATTCTATTTCTTTATATATTAGTGATAATTATCGGACAGAGAGAAAAATAATTTTATAAAAACCCGATATAATGTCACGATAATTAAAAAATAAATACTATCATATATTTTGTTATAAATTCTTTTTTACATTTATATTGAATCTCACAGTCAAAACCATTATACTCGTATGTATTGCTACCTTGAACCGAATGTAATAGAGCATATTTAGTCAAATGTGGGTAAAGGTTTTTTAAATGATATAGTTAATTGTGACACCAAAATGTGTAAAACTCAGTCCACATATAAAATAATAACACAAAATTGTATAAGTATCTACTAAAAACTTGCTTCATTGAAAAAAAATGGCGCGGTGCAGTTTTTTGCCGTTTCTTCTGCACTAGCAACTTTGGAAACGGCGTAAACTTAATTATCCTTAAATAAATTTTTTTTTGACGTCAACCGTTGTTGTAAATAGATTACGACAATTATTAAATGATTGTTAAATCCAATTGTCAATTAATTATATTTTGAATGATTGATTATAGATAGTATTGTAATCTTTGGTATGTTTATATAATAATTATTTTTTATGCTAAAATTTAAATTAAATAACATTAATTATGCTATGCCTAAATATAAATGTAAAAAATCTATATTTTAACCTACTCATTTAATAAAACGTGTATATATTGGCCATCTTGTGAATAGCATGTAACAACGACAAGAATTCAATATGTCGGTTGAACAGATCAGTCATGTGTTTTGGACCATGTTTGTTGCCGTTGTGTATGTATTGTAATAGATGGCGCTAATCTAAATATTATGGATTTTAATTAAATTATAATTTCGTTGTAAAAATAATAATAACTAATTAATTATTTATTTATTAAGGATTGCTTTTATTATTAAATTAATATTTAAAAGTGTCCTATGATTTATTATTATATTATAGTTTTCTTTTATGGTATAGCAGACAACGGAGCAGGTGGGTCTCCTATATGGTAAGAACACCGCTAACCATAAACAACCGCGCCGCAGTCCGCACATGGTTGTGTTGCTGGCTTTTTATGCCGCTTAAGCGTCATTTTTAGTTATTAGTATTTTAATAAAATCCATCATAATTGCTTTACTTTGTACTATACGCCAATATATAAGTATATATTAGTAAGTTGAAGTGGCAATGGGCTGGCCACATCACTCGACGAACCAACAACCGATGGGGAAGAAAGGTTCTTGAGTGGCGACCGCGTACCGGAAAACGCAGATTGGGACGTCCCGCCACACGATGGAAAGACGATCTAACGAAGGTCGCGGGCAACCGCTGGATCCAGACCGCTCAAGATCGATTTACTGTGATTAACAATTGAATTCTATACATTTCTTTTGTTGGCACCGATAATCGTGCAAAGCTTCATTAACAGTGCATTAAAATAAAATGCATTAATAAGAAATGACATACATGTTTATTCTTCTATGGATTATTTTTACAATAGCTTTAATATTAGTTTTGACATATGTTTATTTCTCTTTTTATTGGGTAATGACCTCCATCTTATATATTCATACATCTGGAATTTTACGCCTTCGCAACAATGAGCGCATTTATTTTATATTATTTACGTAAAAACTGTGTTTTATTTAGGTTTTCGTTGTAAAATTGATGAAATACTTAAGCATTTATTGTTCTTGATTGTACACAATTAAAGTAAAATTATACAATTTAGTGATATGTGACTAATTGTGATGGCGATTAAATTCTCTGTAAACCACAAGTAAAATTATCAGAAATACTCGGTTCTTGGGTTAAATATCGTTTAAAAATTTACGGAAAACAAAGATAAACAGCGTATATAAGCTTGCAATTAATAAAATAGAAAGGTTGTGGTATTTGAAAGGGATAGTTTTAGATTGTTTTCGATCAAGTGAGCGATTTTGTTGCAATTAAGTAATTTTCTTTATGTTACAACCCTTTCGTTTGACCATAACTGTTCCGTGTTCGACGCTATAAAATGTTCTGTCAAAATTGAAACAATATCATACCTTTATTGGGAATCAAGTGGACTACTTCATCTACAATAACAATGACTTTTGCAAGACTGGTACGTATTCCTTAAATTTACATCGCGTAGGAAAGCAATAATGAAGCAATGCTAATTGGGCCGTCTCGTACGAAGTGATACCATGGGCGCAAAGAATACTCAGCCTGAATTGGTAGTTGTATTATTTTTTGCTGAGTGAGTGAATTTATCGGAGGCTCTTAAAAATGCCGCGTTAGCAGCGTAAAAAGCCGGCAAAACAACCAATGGGCAGACTAAAATAAAAAAAATAATATTAGTTAAAAATGTAGGCTATATCTGGTGTCTTATGTTGTATTTTGTAATGTAACCGAAGCCATACAACGACCTCAAAGAAAACACCAGCGGAAATTTACTGGAGATGCAAGAGGCCTATCAAACTATTTTTTATTGTATAGCGTTCAACATAGTACACGAGTATCCTCTATTGCAAAAGATCACCGTCCATGGACAAACGCGCCACAATCCGTGTTTGATGCTGGCTTTTTACGCCGCTTTCCTGGTATAATTTCGAGAGCCCGCCATACCCTCATTCACTCAGCGAAACAGTGCAAGTCCTGTTACACGCTGGTGTTCTGTGAGCGCATGGTATCAATTTGGGCGCGGCGTAAAAAGCCAGCAACATAACTAACTTTAGTTGTAGAGCGTCAGTCCATGGTATTTGGTGATCATTTAATTATCATACATTTTCTTATTGCTTCAGTGTCTAGCTATATGTGTATGCGTCGCTATAACGCAGGGAAAGCAAGCGATAAAGAGGAGTGCCTCTGGGTGGGATGTCGGTAGCTACATTCCTATGGGAAGCCTCATTCAAGTCGCTTCAGCAAATGGGATTGGACATCCTTCAAGTGGTAAGTTAATGAATTTATTAAAAAGTATTATTATTTTTTGTTGATGTTTAAATAAGTTTTAATATTAATCTATGAATGCCAGAATATTTAGAAACATATTTCAGTAACGATCAGTGAAACAGGAAGCAGATACTTCTCGATTCATGTCATATAAGACCACTTGGCTACGAGACTGTCATTTTTCCCCACACGACATGTACCATGAACTATATTTCATTTTCAGATTCAAGCGCGGACGTTGCCGGGGCTATCGCATCAGCAAAGGCCGCGGCAGCAGCAGTGATGGCTGCTCAGCGGCAGGTTTCTGCTGCAAAGCATACAGCACTGGAACAACAAAGTTTCGCCAGTGCCAAAGAGGCGGAGGCCGCCCATGCCGCTCATAGAAGGTATACATTGAACTTCATAAAATATAACGGCTTTGGTTGGTTCAGCTTTTTTATGGTATAGCGGGCAACGGAGCAGGTAGGTCTCCTATAAGCCCATGAACAACCGCGCCACACTATAAGGCCACTGACCCAACCACTGTCAAGCCCTTGCAGAGACCGAATAAATTAAATCATAATTTATTAATCCAGACCAGGATTCGAACCCGATACCTCTCGCTTCAAGGTAGACTTATTAAACCACTTAGCTACGAGGCTCTGAAAAATAAAGGCTAATGAAAAAATACTTATTGTTCGTAGCGAAGAAGCGGCGCGCATAGCTCGCGCTCATGCGCTAGAGGCCGCCCAAACAGCAGTGCATGCCCAAGCCCAGCTCGCCTCAGCCAAAGCCCGTGCTGCCACCGCGCAGAAGATCGCCGCCGCTCGAGAAGCTGCTGCAGCTAAAGCGATCCAACGAGCTGCTAACACACAAGCTGCAAGGCTACAAAGTGCTGGTACTATATAGTTCCTCGTAAATTAAGAGGAAAAAACCTTCTATATAATGGTTGCATCGTATGAATCACATTTTTTATTATTTTTATTTTTATTAGCTTTTCTACGTTTTTATTGCAATGGCTAGGAGTGTCCATGGGCAGAGGACCGCTTGCCCTTGATGAGCCTACTGCCCGTTTGCAACCAATTGTATAAAAAAAACAGTAACACGTAATTTAATTTAATCTCTTTCTAGTCTATGCTTGTTAAAGATTTTCGAAAGCTTTGCAAATGTTATTTTTTTCAAATTACTTATTGACAATATTAAAATTTAAAAAATTATACGATTAATATTTAATCATATAAGAAAGATTCGAATTTAAAATACTTGTAATTTTTCATACATTTTATAGATCTGGAATCACTGAAACTCTCAGTGCTTCAAAGTTCGGGGGCAGCGGGTGCTGCTAGTGCTGCCCATCATGCCGCAACTGCTGCAGCTGCCGCTTTGCGACCCTGGAACCCCGAATGGTCCAACTGGAGCCCAACTTCAGCGCCTTGGAACTGGTCTTGAATAGTATTTCAATAAGACTTCTTTACAGACCGTATATTAATTGAGTTAAATTTTATTGCATGTATTTAATCAATAAATTTTTTGATACTTAAATTTATTTCTTTTATAAAAATATCTCGTTGTAATTATTATTAACCGACAGTAAATGACGATATAGACATAATTTATGTGTCTTTTTCCATGATAAACCATATTGTTTATTCACATTGCTTTAAATATAAAAAAGGTTTTATATTCCTCGGATTGATTTGACGCAGAACGCCTGCGTGGTTACCATGACAACCGGAGATAGTGCTCCATGCGCTGTTGGAACACAGAATCCCACCTTATTTTGGTTACGTAAACCTTTATCATTTAACATGTGCTGTGTTTGTGAAAAATAACTGTGAGTATTAAAATTTTATTTAAACTACGCTTATTTCTTATTAAATTTACCTTTTTATATACTTTAGATCATTCGAAATCAATGAAATATATTACACTACGTTAGGTACGTACATGGTTGTAACATGAACAAAGATTGTTTAAATTAAACGTAAACCTATATTATAATCTTTTAAAATATGTTAATATTAAACAATTTAAAAATAATAAATAAAAATTAATTTATTTATAAACGTTATTTATTAATTAGAATTTTACAATCACTTTGGAACGTCATTGAGTCTACTACCGGTTCGTAGCCTAGCCAGACCTGAGCAGAACCGGCGAAAAAACTCAGCGGAATTGTTATGGCCATGTAATTTAAATTAACAGATTTCTTTTAACACCATTTACACAAGTGTTCCATAAAAGCTTTATTAAAATACTGAAACATTTTGAACGCTTTCGGCCTATGAATTTATCTTGAAAAAGCAAAGCTTCTTTCTTGCAAGCAAAGTTTTTTGAGTTTGTTTTTGTATCTGGTGTCTATCTTATGTCTTTTAAAGTATACAATTTCAATTAATTTTAATAATAAGATTTTACCGCATTTGTGGTAAGTTTAAAGATACCTCAAGCTCCAATTTAATGTTATTAAAAATCATTCTCCAGATTTCCTCATCATGTGGCTGGAACTGACCTTGGCAGCGGTCTGCTGGTCTTCAGTGATTGCTGATAACGATAGGCGACGCTACTCCAACCCCACGTATTACAATGTTGGTGGAGTCCTTTCCAGTGACGAGTCCGTAGCCTTCTTCAAAGATACAATCTCTGTGAGTAATTCAAAATGTGTACAATCGAGTTTACTGTTTCACAACCTGTGGTCCGCGGACCCCCGGCGATCCGCAAGGATATGCATGGAGATCCCCGGTGTCATCTCTGGACCATACATCAATGCTGATAATAACTATTTTTTATGGTATAGCGGACAACGGATCAGTGGGTCTCGTATATGGTAAGAGTACACCGCCACCCATGGACAACCGCGCCACAGTCCGCGTATTGGTTATATTTCCGGCTTTTTACTCCGCTTAAGCAGCATTTTAAGAGCTCCGATATTCTCACTCACTCAGCGATATACAGTACATCCACGAAGCAAATCACTGATCTAGAAGGTACCGACATACCTTGTAATGTCATATAGTACCTTCTAATGGACTCAGCAGACGTCTCCCTGCCCGGTAGGCTACCTACCACGCCCGTTTGACTTGACATTTTTTATTATATTTTGACATTTTTTATTATATTACCTATGCTCCTATTCCTACCTACCTATTTGTTCCTACCTATCTACTAACCTATGTTATTCAAATATATAAGCCACGTGAGTGAAAAATTTCATTAACATCCGTTAAGTAGTTTTTGCGTAAAAGCGTAACAAACATCCATCCATACCTACAAACTGTTGGGCTTAAATTGGACAAGCCATGCATGCTGTTACGTTTTCAGAACCTCAACTTCAAGGATAAATACGTACCCCGCGGGGTCACATACCACGACTACTCCATCTTGATGGACCCTAATCCGATTATGACGGCACTAAATGTTTGCACGGATCTCATTGCTCATCGGGTAAGCTAATTCAAAATACTTAAAAATATATCACATGTTTACATATATTTATAAACTACAAATGGTCCCGCTCCGGGGAACGTTGTCCCGCCCAAAAGGTCAGTCTGCACAAAGTCTAGTTTTTCTTTTAGAGTATAGCGGACAAAGGAGCACGTGGGTCTCTTATATGGTAAGAAAACACCGTCCCCCATCATCAATTGCGCCACAGTCCGCGAATTGATTGTGTTGCCTGCTTTTTACGCTATTTAAGCGGCATTTTAAGGGCCTTCATTATCCTCACTGCAGTGAGGATAATGAAGGCAGCGACACAATAATGAGTGCAGCGACACACAGTAGAGTCACCGTTTCAAGTACAACTAATAATTCACGCTAAGTATCCTGTGAGCCCATGGTAATACTTCCGACGAACTGGCTCAATTAGGGCGTCCGCATATGTTGTCGCCCGGCGCCTGTCAAGCCCTTCAGAGACCGAATAAATAATAAACTATAATTGTCCGGACCGGGATTTGAAGCCGATGCCTCTCGCTTCATGGAACACTTTTAAAACAATTAAGCTACGAGCTCTCAAAATAATTTCTTTAGTTATTTATAATATGATTTCAGGTATATGCGGTGGTAGTATCTCATCCCTTAACTGGGGATTTGTCACCCGCTGCAGTTTCCTATACCAGTGGCTTCTACCATATACCAGTTGTAGGTATTTCCTCAAGGGATTCAGCGTTCTCCGATAAAAATATCCACGTATCTTTCCTGCGAACAGTACCGCCCTACTCCCACCAAGCTGATGTCTGGGTGGATGTTCTGAAGCACTTCAATTATATGAAAGTTATCGTCATACACAGCTCTGATACTGATGGGCGTGCTACCTTGGGACGGTAAGGTTTTATAAGCAATTCTATCTTTTTATCACAAGGGCTAGGAGTGTCCGTAGGCGTAGGACCGCTGTGTGCGGTGTGCCACCGTTTTTATTTAAAAAATATATATTTAAACAATTATAGTACAATGTGTGTGTGAAAAAATAAAGCGAAGAAACAGACGCAATCAGTTATCTCCGCGCGAAGGTCTCCGCCAACAAACCAGAATAGATTTTCTGTATAATGCTCTCCCGTGGAAGTGCCATGCTAAAGCACATGCTGACATACTAATTGGGCCGGCTCATCCGAAGTGATACCACTGGCTCACGGAATACTCAGCGTGAAACGGTACTCGTACTGTGTTTCGCTGAGGTTATCGGCGGACCTTAAAAATACTGATTAAGGGTGTAAAAACCCGACAAGAAAGCAAGAGCGGACTGTGGCGCGGTTGTTCATGGGCGGCGGAGTTCCCTTATTAGATAGGAGAACCTCCTACTCCGTTGTCTGCTATAGCACATAAAACTCATGCATTATTTTGATATTCATTGGATCTCTAAATATGTAGAAATGCTTCAGTTTCCAGACAACGTCACAGAGCGTTGACGAGGATGTAGACAGAAAAGTGGTAGTCGAGCAGGTGATAGAGTTCGAGCCAGGCCTGGACTCGTTCAGCGAGAAACTCATTGACGTCAGAAGTGCTCAAGCCAGGGTGTTTCTCATGTATGCAAGGTACGTGGTGTCGTAAGCTTTTGTATTTAGGTGGACAACGGAGCAGGAGGTCTCTTATATGGTAAGAGAACACCGCCGCCCATGCACAGCCGCACGACAGTCCGGGCTTGGTGTTGTCGGCTTTTTACGCCGCTAAACGGCATTTTGAAGGGCCTCCGATATCCTCACTCACTCAGCTAAACAGAGTAGAAGTCCCGTTTCATGTTGAGTATTCTTTGAGCCGGTGATATCACTGCAGACGAGCCGGCCTAATTAATGCTTGGCTCTGCGACGAGTGAAAATGTGTATAATAATAATATAAATAAATTATATGAATACTAACCATAAGTTGCGTCATGCGGTGATCTCTTACCATAAAGGGAACCTGTTTCGTTATACGCTTTATAAAAAATAAATCACAATATCAAACAGAACAAATGAAACGACTTGTTCCAGTAAAACTGATGCTGAAGTAATATTCCGAGATGCAACGACAATGAACATGACCACCACAGGCTACGTCTGGATGGTGACTGAACAGGCCCTGGACGCAGCCAACGCTCCCGAGGGACTGTTGGGATTGAGGCTGGTGAACGCCACTAATGAACATGCACACATACAGGACTCTATGTGAGTATCAAAACGTTGTTTTCATTGTGAAGGCTAGCCGTGAAACATCTTAATTACAATGTCTTCATTTATTACTATATATTATTGGCTTGTTTGTCATGAAATGGAATGTTCTGAGCAGCTGAGTTTTATCATCGTATATCGTTTTCGTAGCCTCGTAACTATGTGGTCTAATAACTTACCATGAAACGAGAGGTATCGGATTCGAATTCCGGTCAGGAAAATTATAAATTATGATGTAATTTATAATCTATTCGGTCTCCTGAAGCGCAGCGTTAAGAACGTTAAATAGTAGTTGTACTTGAAAAAGTGCTTCTACTGTGTTTCGTTGAGTGAGCAAGGATATCAGAGGCTCTTAAAAATATCACTTACGTAGAGTAAAAAGCCAGCAACATAACCAACGCGCGGGTTTGTGGCGCTGTTGTCCATGGACAGCGATGTTCTCTTGCCATATAGAAGATCCACCTGCTCCGTTGTCGCCATATCATAACAATAGCCTAGTAGCGATGATCATACCTCAAGATTCCTGCTAGTTTTCCATCCGGGTTAGTAAAACAATTAATAAGTAAATCCGTACAATAATTCTATTATCATGAACTTTAAAGTTCATCTTCAATGTGTTTTAGCTACGTGCTAGCATCAGCGATTCGCGAAATGAACAAAACCGAGGAGATAAATGCTCCACCGTCAGATTGTGACAACTCCGGATCGATATGGCAGACCGGGCAGATTCTGTTCGACTACATAAGGAAACAGAGGCTGGAGAATGGTGCGACCGGTCATGTGGCCTTCGATGACCATGGCGATAGGGTCCATGCGGAGTATGATATGGTTAATGTTAGGGCGCAGGGCGAACACGTGGCCGTGGGCAAATATTTCTATTCCAAGGTATGTACTGTTATATCCCTAGACTTCAGACAGAAATGTTGAATAGATACAAACTAACTTTTAGCATTTATCGTCCTAGGATGCCTTCTCGTTTCTTTGAACAGGCAGTTCGGGTCAATCAATCTTAGAAGTAGGATGTCTTACCTTGCCTTAGCCTTGCTTAGTAATTAATATAAGTGTGAAAATAAATATGTTCTTTTAAAAGGTTATTGGATTTTTCGTTTTCACAGTACGCATGTTAGTTATATTTTATATGTTCTATTTTGAAATTCTTCTAGATAAGTGGCTTAAAAAGTGTACCATGAAGCGAGAGGTATCGGATTCGAATCCCGGTCCCGGTTTAAATTATAATTTAATTTATAATTTGTTCGATCTCTGGAAAGCTTGATAGTGGCCGGGCGAGGGTCTTACTATAGTCCAGCTCGTGGGAGAGCCATGTTGATGATGACGCTGACGCACTAATTGGGCCGGCTCGTCCACGGGCTCACATAATACTCGGTGTCAAATGCTAGTTGTACTTGAAACGGTGCTTTTACTGTGTTTCGCTGAGTGAGGATATTGCAGTGGCTTAAGTACGCTAAAGTGGCGTAATAAACCGGCAACACAACCAATGCGTGGACTGTGGCGCGGTTGGTGATGGGCGGTGTTGTTCTCTTACCATATAAAAGACTACACCTTATATTTATACCTTTGTATATAAAATAAAAAGAATAAAACAAATATAAACAAATTTAAAAAAAATCTCCAAGCTTCAAGTTCACTCAACAATTGACAATAAGAAATAGTCAAACCTGTTTGCAGGAAACGCAAAAAATGCGTCTAGAATTGAAAGAGCATGAAATAATTTGGATGGGACGGAGTTCGTCGAAACCTGAAGGCTTCATGATCCCAACACATCTTAAGGTTTGTTTCCGTTAAGTAAATTCAGTTTTACATAATGACATAGTTTTAAGGAAATATAAACCGCACAAAACCCACGCGCCAGATATGAAACATTTTAGGATGAAAATTGGTATTTTGTCTCTTTGTAATAACAAATTCACATGGGCGTGAGTGTCAGAATATTTAAGATATTGTTTCAAAGTGCTACGTTTACAAGGGAATAAGTTAATTTAAATTGAATTTAAGGTATTAACAATCGAAGAAAAGCCATTTGTATACGCCCGTCGAGTCGAAGACATTATGGATTGCACAGGTGACGAAATCCCGTGTCCACATTTCAATGTCAGCGAAGAAGCTGGTGAGTTTCTTCCATCTGTCCCGAAAATACAAAACTCAAAACATGAAATGAGGTATATTTGCTAACCATTAATTGGGTACCTTACAAAAATAACTTTTCTATCAAAGTCTGGCAACGGCCTCGTGGCACAGTACTCTGTCGCCACACGATTTTTATAAAACATCCAATTCATATAGTTTATTTCAGATAACTGAAGTAATGCGAAAGAATACTCATTGTTTTTTACAAGTGATCGACCGCCCATGGACATCTAGCCTACTGTCTTTCAGCAGGCAACGTATCTGACAGATCTCCTCTATGTTATGATATTATCACCAGCATAGGCAACCGCCATAATCAGCGTTTTAGTAGTGTGGCCTGCTTTTTACACGGCTTGAATAGTATAATTTGAATGGCTTCTAATGTCCTCACTCAGCGAAACATACTACAAGAATCGTTTCAGGCTGAGTATTCTATGGGCTTTTGGTAGCATTACCGCCAAGCCGATTTACTAGTAGTATTTTAAAAATTCCCTTAAATGTTCTTTTATTGTTTCCTTTAATATCTTTCAGATGAACTGTACTGCTGCAAAGGATTCTGTATGGATCTGTTGACATATTTATCACGAGCGATCAATTTCACATTCTCCTTGGCGCTTTCACCGGATGGACAATTCGGTTCCTATGTGTTCAAGAATATCTCTCAGCCGGGCTCCAAGAAGGAATGGACTGGACTTATTGGTAATTTTTTACTATCTAGTAGACAATGAAGAACGAGCTTTCTCTATGCCTCCACGGTCTGATATCGAAGGCCCTTAAAAATGCTGCTTCAGCGACGTAAGAAGCCGGCAACAAACAATGCGCGGACTATGACGCGATTGTTCATGGGCGGTGGTATTCTCTTACCATATAGTAGATCCACCTGCTCCGTTGTCCGCTATACCATAAAACCTAAAAAAAAATAGCTAGAAGACTATATCTTTTCAGGAGAACTGGTGTATGAACGCGCTGATATGATCGTCGCGCCATTGACTATAAATCCTGAGAGAGCCGAGTTTATTGAGTTCAGCAAACCGTTCAAATATCAGGGTATCACCATATTGGAGAAGAAGGTAATGTGCATTCATGTTTATTGTTATGTTTAGGAATAGGCCCTTGATGGATGAAAGGCTCGGTTAGTGGTGCGGTTGGTGATGGGCGGTGTTCTATTACCATATAGGAGACTCGCTATCTTCGTTGTCTACAATACTAGCGCTTACCAACCTATTTCAACCCCGAAAATTAATAAATAAACAGCAAAAAATCAAATTAGGTATTTATTTTAGCTATTATTACCATTTATGTATGAAATTAAATATTTTTATTCAACATAAATACAAAATGCAGCTTGTTGAACTTCAATATCAGTCTACCAAAAAATTATTAACATTATAATATGGTTTATCACACAAATGTTCCTTAACATGTATGGTCCAGAGATAACCCCCGTTCATATATACGAAGTCTCGGGGGTCCGCGGATCACATTGGAGAACACACTTTTTTAATCGCAGCCATCAAGATCATCAACGCTCGTGTCATTCTTACAACCGTTCTCAAATACTCTATGGATACTTGTGATGGTATCAGTACACGTGGTGGCGCTGGTTCTATATCTGCTGGATAGATTCTCCCCGTTCGGTAGATTTAAATTGGCAAACATCGACGGAACGGAGGAAGACGCCCTGAACTTGTCCAGCGCTATCTGGTTCGCTTGGGGAGTTCTCCTGAACAGCGGTATTGGAGAAGGTGAGGGAAATGTTAATTATTGGTGTTAATTA
Source organism: Delias oraia (assembly GCA_018230265.1). Lineage (NCBI taxonomy): Eukaryota > Metazoa > Arthropoda > Insecta > Lepidoptera > Pieridae > Delias > Delias oraia. The sequence goes on along the minus strand of DWCF01000208.1, from coordinate 3,206 downwards.
TTAAGGCGAAGATCCTTAAACATCCGTAGCACTTAGGTTAAGGGTGTCCATGGGCGTTTATCCTGAATGAGCCTCCTGCTCGTTTCTCATAGTTTCCTTTAAAAATAGCATCTGTGCTCATAAAGCGCCTTTAACACCCGAGATTCTCGTAGCCCCTAAAGTGACCGTAGCACTTAGTATTTTATAGTCTCGTGGGTACGTGGCCTTAAAAGTCTACCATGAAGAACATACGCCGGCAACACAGCAAGCGCGGCGTGGCGCGCAATTGTCGAATGTTGGCGGTGTTCTCTTATCAAATATAAGACCCACCTGCTCAGTCTTTGTCTTTGTCTAGCTTGCTAACTTTTACTCTTTGACAATTACAGGGACTCCTCGTAGCTTCTCCGCCCGTGTTCTAGGCATGGTGTGGGCGGGGTTCGCCATGATCATAGTCGCTTCATACACGGCCAATTTGGCGGCTTTTCTCGTTCTCGAGCGGCCCAAGACCAAGCTGAGCGGAATCAATGACGCTAGGGTAATTATAACGAAAACCCTTTTATAGCGAATGAATATCGTTTCTCTTCTTTCCGTTATTACGGAGCAGACAACGGAGCACGTAACACCGCCGCCCATTCTCAACTGCGACCCAGAACACGCATTGCTTCCACTGCCTGAAGTAATTCCACGGGCTCACAATACTCAACTTGAAACGGTGCTTCTACTGTGTTTCGCCGAGTGAGTTATAAATTTGTTAAAAATGCCGTTAAAAGGCGTAAAAAGCTGGCAACACAACCTATGCGCAGACTGTTGCGCGGTTGTCCATGGGCGGCGGTGTACTCATCTCATTTAGGTAACCCACCTGATCATTTGTCCGTTATACCATAAAAAAAACGAAAAAAAATACAAATAGGTTATTAAAGTAATAATTTCTATTAGACTAAATTTAGTTATCGTTCTTCAATTATGATTATGCCATTCTTTTCAGCTACACTAGATCCGAACAGCATCTGTCTCCCTTTTTATATTAATTCAAACTTTTTCTTACAAGCTTATTTCTTCCTTATTATTTCAACGTTTATATTTCGGCGGAATACTTAAAACTTTCGCATGATACTATAAATTCAGTACATCCTTGGACGGTATAAATCCTATTTGTATAATTTTTATCCTAAATCAATCAAAAGGAACGCCTTTCAGCTCCGCAACACAATGGAGAATCTGACCTGCGCGACAGTAAAAGGATCCGCTGTAGACATGTACTTCAGGAGACAGGTGGAGTTGTCCAACATGTATCGCACAATGGAAGCCAATAACTATGACAACGCCGAGCTCGCTATTCAGGATGTCAAAGACGGGTGCGTTCTTCTTGCGAAGATATATGCAGCAGAGAATAATCATTAGGTTTTTTTTATATCAGTATTCGAATTCTACCTACACTGTGAGATAAACGGTCGAACATCGAGGCAGAATCCATTCATTCGTTTCATTCTTTCACCTCGATGTCATTCCACAACTGAACGTTTTTTAAGGCATTTTGTGCCACGCACCACCCCTCTGTGGAATCAACTACCAGTAGGTATTTCCAAATACGACTTGTGGACCTTCAATAAAACAGCGTACACCTTCCTTAAATGCCGGCAAGGCACCCGCGGCTATACAAGGCCTGGGGTGTCCATGGGCGGAGGACCGCTTGCCCTAGGTGAATTGAAATAAAATATTTTTATTCAAGATATATACAAAAAAAGCAACTCGCAGCTCCAAGCCAATCCCACTGAGAAGAACCGTCGAAATACACTCAGTGGATGTCATTTTTGTTTCCGTGAGATACTTAAAATATAAAAAAATATTTCTGAGAATGCCTGGTATATTCTTTATTATTCTTGGTATATTCTTATTCATGCTTCTTCACCTTATTCCCAAGGTGTGACATCATTTACAAAATCATTAATACTACATATATACTTTATCACACAAACGTCCCATAACAGTTTTTTTTTAATTTGTTCACAGATAGGTTTTGAACGTTTTCTGAGATCCTATGGCCAAAGCGTATTACATTATTTGAATAAAGACTGTCTGTCTGAGCGCCTATTTTGTGTGTAGGGTTGTGAGGCTTACCACTCGAGCCAACCCAGCCCAAGAACTTCAGCAAACCCTTCGGGTTGCTAGCGATTTCTGAGACCATCTTCAGAGTTCCGAGGTATAGGACTGTGTGCATGAAAGCAGAACATGAGCTGATGTTTCTTCCTCCTCCATACATGGTCTGCCTAGAAGGCTATCTGTAACACTTATAACAAAAAAAATTGTTAAAATAAATAATAATTAAGACCGGGCATCGAAATATAAGCTAATAAGAAAGAAGAAAGATAGAAGAAATATAGCTAATAAGGTTTGACCATGTTGAATGCCGTACAGTATAGTTCTCCATGAGCGGCGGTGTTCTCTTACCATATAGGAGACCAACAAAAAATAATAAAATCTCTTAATTACAGTAAATTAATGGCGTTCATATGGGATTCGTCTCGGTTAGAGTTTGAGGCTGCACAAGATTGCGAGCTGGTGACGGCTGGGGAGCTGTTTGGCCGATCCGGGTACGGGGTCGGTCTACAGAAAGGCTCGCCATGGGCGGATCTCGTCACGTTGGCCATTCTCGACTTTCATGAAAGTAAGACTTTGCTATTGATAAATCCTTTACTAATTCTTTCAAACTTAAAAGGTTTACATTGATATAACATTAATAAAAATATTCTCTGTCGTTCATATCTGCATTAAAATATTTGTTTCCGTTACTAACAAAGCTAAAATAATAAATAAAAAGAAGACTCTCTAAATTGCAAAGATGTATTAAAAATAATTTGTAAAATAAAATTGTATTTCTTATTTTACTCAGAGTCTAAGAACTTGCCCAGAAACGTAGGAACCTTTTTTTGGAATGACGAAGCTCGCCGAGAGTGGGTTTACCACGCGTCTCCGGCGAGACTATTTTCATATAATAAACAAGCATATTTTAAATAAAAAGTTGTTGTTTTGTAGTTTAATATTTATTTAAATCTAATTTTCCTATAAAGATATTTTATGTTTTGTTAAGCTGTGCGCAAAATTCTATTCACTTTTCTTTCTGACAATAAAATTCAATGTTAAATTTATAAACAATACATAAATAAACTTTTTCTTCAGGACCACTCCCCAAGCGGTCGCGGAGTACTATGGCTGTGGTGAAGGAGGCC